>JAJVSH010000019.1:1740987-1822748 GCA_021460005.1 Tetramorium alpestre | reverse complement strand
GTGCGTGAAAACATTGAAACTGTATAAAGTGTTGGATAAAGTGACAATTAGTCGGATTGTCGTCGCCGCGTTTTTACGTCCCAGGAGTGTCGTACAAAGTAAAGCGGGCGAGTGTCATTTCGCGTTAATTGACATACATAGTGCGTCTCCTGTGAGTTCCTGATTAATCGCGAGGGTGAATGAAGCAGAGTGCAGCAACCAACATCAATGGCGGTGTCAAGGAGCAACAGCGGCGCACCGACTGGTGAGTAACCGTTCATCTTTCTCTTTTGTTACGATTCAAGTATCTCCAACAAGATGGTCGACAGCGTTCTCGCGCTGTGCGCCTACGGACGGAAAAATCGTACGGCAATCGCGACTCCGTCCCTCGGAAAACAAACTCGTGTCCCACGTTGAGCGACGTTGTTCTCCGTCGTCGTTCCGCACGACCGCGTTTCGTACGCGTTCCCGCCGATGCAGACGAAGGTAAAATAAAAAAAAAAAATAAAAACAAGTGATCGGCCGGTGCACACGTAGGAAGTAAACGGCCGACGGCCGTCTTCGACGCGAGCGCGGAAACCGTGCGATGCAGAGCGCGGAACGTTCATCAATGCTCCGACTCGATAATGAATTCACGATTTGAAAGTAACGCACAAGCTCCTTATCTCTATTACTGCTATATATGCCAAGAACGCAGAAATTCTTTCTCATGTCCATTTCAATAGATAAACTTTAATCTCTATTTTATACTTTTATTTTATTTACTCTCGATTTTATCTCTTTTTATCTTTTAATTTTTAAAACTAAAGAAAAAGATGAAAGTTAAATACATTAATTAGGAAAACGGACACATTAGTTTTTTAGTCCGCGATTTCTAAAACTTTATGGACCTCATAATTTTGAATTCTCGGATTTTTCAACGCTAGGATCCGTTAGATGTACGAAGCTATATAAATTATATTTCATTATTATTATCACATATATTATTTAATATGTATATACGCGATTTCGTAAATTTATCGAGTTCATATTTCTCCTTGGATTTCTTGTTAGCAAGGATTTTGCAATAATTTCAAACGCATAAATTTTCTGCTTAGCTCCGCTAATATCACACGTGAGTGAAAACATAACAAATTATCGACAAAAGTGGACGCAACGGTCCATACAGCTTCTTACTCGCTTCCTACGGTTGGAATTAGTAGGAATTTTAGCGCGCAATCAATTACCACTTCTATTTCCCGTTCGCGAGATATTAATCCTCCGCTGGGCGTACGTACTCGGTCGACTTGGGTATCATTCACGGTAAATAACACGGAATTATAAGCATCTGGTTTTCTCGGTATAAAACGTACTTATCGTCGGGAAGCGGTGCGCCGCTGCTATTAAGTCGTTAAATCCCGATACCGATTGTATCGAGGGTGGAATTCTTGTCGACAGGTACGGCTGGAGCGTAAAAAGAAAAAGAATTCTGACGTAAGCTGCGTTTCGTGGTAATGTGGAAAATCACTCGGAAATATAGGGAACAGAAATTATCACCAGTGTGATCCGTTATAATACCGGAGAAATAAAAAAAGGCACTTTTTTTCTCTCACATTTACTTCACTTGTAGACGTATGAAATATTGAAAATTCTACGAGTTCGCCCGTGGAATTATCTACTCAAATAATATCTTTTCTCATGCTAATTGTGAGCAAAATTTAAGTAAATTTAAGTGATTAAGTAAAAATTTCAAATAATTAAACTGAGAATTGAATTGAAAAATAATATCACCCTCTGCGTGCACTGACAATGAGAGAAAAATATAGTTATTTTTGGCCTCATCCATAATATTTCTAACAATAAATATGATAAACTTGACTATATCATTATGTTAATCATAATTATCGTTAGAAATATTATAAAATTGTGATTGAGGCCAAAATTAACTACACTGTTAAACTCGAGTGTCAAATTATATTCAATTTGAGTCATTTTTAACTATTTCATACACTGAGAGAAATGTTTTGTATTACCAAAAGGTTTATTGATATATGCTCAAGAAATTTATTTAGTTGCTGTAAACAAATATGTTATTTGCTTATATCTTGTTAAGTTGTTTTGGTTTAGAGAACAAAACAGTTTTGTTCTATAAACAATTCTGTTCTCTAAACAATTCTCTAAACAATTCATCAAGATATAAGCAAATAACATATTTGTTTACAGCAACTAAATGACAATTTCTTGAGCATATAACAACAAAACTTTTGGTTCAATATAGTATAATAATACAAAACATTTCTCTCAGTATAGGTCGCCACTGCTCCTACTCAATATTTCATTAATTTTTTTTCTAAAAGGAAGATAAAGTTTTGACTAACATGGAAGACAAATTAAATAAATTAACAACATATTGAGTAAGACTTTCTCAATATGTCGCTAATTTTATCCCATTGTTTTAGTCAAATTAACCGAATATTGAGTAGGAATAGTGGCAACCCATATGAGTTTACAGTGTATATTTTTCACTCAGTGTGTAAATTGCTTTAACATAATAATTTCAATTGAGTTTACGTATCACGCCGCGAACTGAGGATCGAAAAACGCGGACAGCAAATATACCTACAAATCACGGCGTTGAACAAGAACGTGAGGATAATTCAAGCCGATCTCGGCCATTAATTCACAAATCCGACGGCAAAATCGAGCCTTAAATTCAATCGATCGCATCGAGGGCGGAGCTCATGCTCAGAGCGGGGAAAGAAACTTCGTCGGAAGTTGCGTTTCGCAGATAATGCGGATACTGTTAGAAATTACCGTGCGAACGGCGTTTCGCCGACGACAGCCAGGTATTCACGGGAGTATCGATGAATAGTTATTATTTGTACCTGTCGATCGGAGAGAAGGGGGCGCGTGCAAGCGCGCGTGCACGCACCGTCACGCGCGCTCTGCTGTTTTTCACGGTGCATAAAGGCGATCATTATTACACGCGGCACGCTGCTACGCGTGTACGTAACGAACGGCCGGGGCGGTCCATAGTACACAAACGAATGATAAAAATAATCCGATCTAGATTATACGAACGCGCCGGAGTACAATGGAAACCTCCGGGCGTCTTTCCGCGTGCGTTCGAGCTGCACACACACACACACACACACACACACACGGTATATACGATACATGCAAAGCAGGATCTCAGGTTCGGAAAATACATCGTAAATCATCTCCACGTGCCTGAGCAGCACGTGCGTCATTTTGGATCTCGAGACTGGTAGATGCTTTCTAAATATGTTATTATTATTATCTAGCAATATTTACGAGTATTAGAAAGCGTGTGGAATTTATTAATAACAGATCATCAAATGTAGATCATCTAGATATCTTGTTATTGTACTTTGTAGTTTCGAGAGATTTTATAATTGATATTGTCGCTGTACGAAGAACGGAATCTTCTAGCTCCTCGTGTACTATCACTGTGGAGAAGGCGAATTCTAGATCGACAGACGGCAGATTGAAGAGATAAGTCACACTCAGTCCTTGCATAAATAATGACACTAGGCTGGCGCGATATCGTGTCTCATGCGTGATCGATCACGCCGCGCGTACCGCGGCCCATTAACTCCGTGATTTCAATTACTTTTCAATAAATGCGGTAACGATATCCCGTTCGTCTCGAGCGAGCGCGAGAGTGGAAGCGAAGTGGGAGAGGCGCCACGCGAAGGCGGAAAATATTGGCCGCCTGGCGAAACGGGTTCCCCAGATTAACCCACACGCACCGGGCGATCGATCTTTTTGCGAAACGCGACCGATAATGCATCAGGAGCCGCGTCACGATTCGCGCACGTACGAACTTTTCCCGCGCGCAATACCGTTGCGCAGTGCGCTTTTCATCGTCGATTAGCTCGAGCCGATAGCTGCTCTCGGCCGCGCCGCGCCGTGACAAATCAATTATAACGTGGGTAGAAAGTCGTTTTGCGGAATTGCGCGACGCTCGTTGTTGGCGGCTCGCGTCCGGAAAAATCATAATGATCCGCCTTTATGAGCGTTTTCCGCCGTGATATTTCAATCGATACAGCGATAGCTGCTTTAAAATAGAATCCACTGTCTGCTCGGTTTATCGCGTTTGCGCAATATGGAAGTCTATTCAGATATGGTATAATCGGGAAGTCGCGTATTTTATATTGTATTATATTTGTCGTTGCGGTTACGCCACTATCTCGTTGCAATAATTTCAAGAGTTTGCTCTTGTAATTGCGATAAGCAATGAAAAATAATATTCAAATGTAGAAGTTTCTTCAGACAGAAATTTTGCATATAAAGAAATAAATAGAATAATAAAGTAGCGGCACAATCAAAGAATGCATTTATATAATTCACAATTAATCATATGAATCCAATAGTTCAACTCTTTCATATACCTTTCATTTTATATTCTACTATTAATATTCGTAACACGCATGTTAATAAAATATTGAGTTATTTACTTATTTATTCATTTAACTCTGATTTGACCTATTAGTAATTTTGCTTTAAATTTTGATTCATCGTATTAATAGCAAAAAATTGAATTAACAATTTATAAGTCTACATCGTTGTGTCAAGTTTTAAGAATTGAATAGAGAATTGAATCATCGTAATTTTGCAATCATGTCTAATAAACCGTGATCGACCCGACACGAAATCTCCGCCGGGATTAATTATCGCTTTAATCCTATTATCGGCCGATTTGTCGAGCGAGGCGTTTCAATGCACGCCATACCGTCATGCTGTGTGTACGTTGACATGCGCGCACACGCGTGCTTGTGCATTGCGTGCGCCCTAGTGCGTTACATTGCGTAAACACATTGCGCCGTGCGGCCTAGGATTTATGACCTGATCATCGACGCGCCTCGATATTCTGAAATCGCAAAGAATTACATGAAGCCGGAGCCGAGAGTTTATTCAACATTGAACATTGTCTAACAATAATAGATTTGTTGCAACTTTGTACATAGCTTGTAGACAATAAATTTAACTAACAATTACATCAAAGATAAACTTAATGAAAAACGAATTTTAAATTAAATCTTAGATTAAAGTATAAATTTTTTAGAATAGGCATTAAAACGTACAGAATATTGTATAAAATATCTCGTTAATTATATTTCAACTATTAGCATAGAATGATTAAAACCGGCAAGTAAATAAATTATAACGGCATTCGCTTAAAACATTAGCAGAAACGTTAACTAACGTGTTCTAACATTCCAACATTCCGGAGATACATCTCGCGATACACAATATAATTAAATTCACTAACTGATTTTCCCATTTGCCTCTCCGGAATCTAGATGTCGCGAATCACGTTAACACACAAAGGGTGTGTACATAGAGCGTGTACGTGGCTCCATAAATACGGGCGTAATGTAAATGTACGGTACCTGCGCGCGGGAACAACTCATCGATACTCGTTCGAGGGAGAACCCGAGCGCGGCAATCTCGTGAGAAAATCGCGGATAAGCCGCGAGCTCACGTGACTCACCTGATATGACCCCGCGGTCAACCACGACTGCAGCCGCGGGCAGACAGGTGCAAAATGGGCTCTAAAAAGCGACATTCCACGACGTTAACGGTGTTACTAAATTTCCGAGCCGACGGCGGCGTCTCTCGCTGCCGACGCGTTGGCATTGTGCTGGAAATGGCGTTTCAGTTTCAGTATATACGTAATCCGCAGTTTCTTGTGTCGCAAGAGATAGGAAATAATGGTCGCTATCTCGACGGCGTCGGCGGCGGCGTTCGTGCTTTAATATGACGAGGAAAATATAAGCTTGTCGGCACAGTTCGATACCGAGCTGCAATGTGTTCGCTCTCTGAGTAACGCCGGCGCGCATTTTTCCCGAACGCGTTTCGCCACACGACTTCTTGACAAAAATTCGCAATTTCCACGCGCGTGAGACTTGTTGTAAATTAACGGAGATAAGCTACGAATTTATTTATCGCTACTATCGCTATTATCGCTATTTTACTTTCACACGTATTCGCGGGTGGCGGCACGCCAAAGAGCCGCCGTTGACTCACATGATTGAACATGTAATCGAGTGCATTACGTATATCATTCATCTAAAAAACGTTCGCGTTCCTTACATGCCGCGCAACACTAATTGATTAACAGCGTAACTTCCTCCGATTAGAGAGATACGAAGCTAATGACAAGTGAGTGCGAACTATTATTTTTACATCCATGAAAGATATATCGAGATAAAAACTCATTTTTTAAACAATGAATTTTTATGACATATTATTATATTCTACTTACTTGACGTATTCTTAAAATGTAAAATTTTAGTCCACGTGCCTTTGTAGCATTCCAATTTTCTGAAGGATACCATTTACAAAATTATCTATAATTATATAAAACTAACATCGGTTGCTAAATTAGAACGGTACTGCCGTAATTTCGTTATCAGATCAAATGCCGAAAGTCACTGGCACATGACCTCGATCGGTCTGTGCAGCAAATAAAATTCCAACACGGGAAAAGAGAAGGAAAGCAATTTTATTCCGAACATTATAATTAAGCTGATATTTACGAGGAAATAAACCATCGCATGCTATGTGGTGTTAATCGATTTCCGCATACGCGTGATGTCAAAACGGCGGTACATGGTTGTAAGAAGCAAAGAATAATGGGCGCTGGAGAACAGGTGCTTTTGCCTTTGACGTTTAAATGTATGGCTATAACCGTCGCAAGGATATCAAATTGAATACGCGGACGACTTTTCTGCTCTTTTACCGTTAACCCATCGCGTTTATCTCTTTCTACAAGCCTCTTCTTAGTTTCAATTTACCTTCTATAACTCCGGGGATTAATTTTATTACTTTATGTAGCAATTTTTTACGAACATCTGTTGAATATATGTGTACAATATCACTTATTATTATCACAATAGAAGTTTTTAAATATCTACATATTTTATCTTAGATTAATAATGTTATATTTAATTCCAATTTACACATAGTATAAATCAAATTTAGAATAAAAATATGTTTACTATCATAAAATTAAAGAAAATATATACAAATATGTATGTATTATTTAATTTAATGATGATAAATATATTTTTGATTCTAGATCATTAACACTATGTTTTTTTTTAATTTGGATGAATATTATTGTTAGGACTAACCAAAATTTCTAAAACTTTTAAATAAATATCTTACTATGCTAAAATTTTTAATATCATAATTTTTTTATGTAAAATATTTTGAATCTCGAAATATATTATGTGAAATAATATACCTCAGAGAAAGACGTTTGCCGAGTAAAGTAATCGAAACTATATCGATAAATGGCGTTCGTCTGTGCCGAACAATTTCCTCGGTGACTCACTTTTCGTACGCTTCTATCTGACATTCGAGAGAGAGGCATGTAAGGAAAACAACGGTACTCGCATTCGTCGTAATTAATCCACTAATTTACGATACACGCTCGGCACGTTGTACTCCAGGAGCGGTCATATTTATATACCTGGCAAATCAGGTAAAGATATCGCGCGCCGGTCGACCCGCGATTCGAGACGCGTACGACGATAACCTCACGATTTGCGTAATAACTATCAGCGGCGCGATCAGCATCCGGTAATACAATCTTTTGTTGCAGCCTGGCCCGTAAAAACCGTGCGCTCAGTGTGTGGTATCTGGCCCGCGATTTTATGCTCCTTTTTCTCTTTTTTTTTTTCTTATACGTACCGTGGTGGGGTGTATACACCGCCGTCGCATATAGCAGCCATTATTCCAGCCCATTTGAGCGACATGCGGACAATGAGGAACACTGGCCACCCGCGGCTTAAGTGTTCCCCATTAAAAGTGTGAATTCTGCTACAATGCCTTTTGCCCGGGCTAACATAGAGCTCATAGACGTAACAATTATGTCGTGCGCTGACGGCTGCCACAGACACTTTCCACATCTATCGTATTTATCTTCAGATTAATATTTATACATACAAATCCACGTATATGTATACATGCATAAACGAGTCATTAAATTACATTTGTATAGGTAGAAATACGGTACAAGTGTATTATTACATGAAAATTACATCTTTTAATTATTAATTTTTTTAAAGTCAATGAAATGGGAGATAATTTAATATATTATCATCTACTTTTAAATTAATTCAGTATAATTAGCACTTAATCAACAAAACTAAGCCGGTCGATTGGCGGGAGTTAAAAGGTTTCACAGCTTGCTCGTATAATATTGCTGCGATAGCCGAATATCTTTTGCTCATTAGGGATCGTCCGCTCGATACTGGTCAATGATTTACTGCTGCGAATATACTAGTATTTCACGCGCGTAATTGATAATCCTCGCACGGGCCGCAAGATTACCGGTATCTGCTAGCGTACCAATTAATTGCGGTTCGATCATTAAACCACGTGTTTAATATTATCTGTTATTTCTCTAAGCGCGTTTACAGATAAATACGAACATGTTCAGAAACAAGCAATATTCCATTTATCATGAAAATATTGACAGAAATGTTTAATATCATCTATGTTTATTACGTTTTTTCTCTCTCTCTCTCTCTTTTCTCTTTTTCTCTCGTATACTCACTGTAATTTTCTTCGAATATTTTTAAATTCATAACTTTGTGCATCTTTTTCTTTACATCGTTGGTCGATTTCGATAAAAGGATATTACGCGATTTATAAATTCCTGAATACACACACATGTTTCTTTCTGTATTTTCGAATTGTAAAGCATCTTAGTAGAAGCATCAAGGTAAAATGAACGTCCTCGCTATCGTAGTATCTCATTGGTTAATTGCGACTGTCGCCCGCAGTCTGTGATTTACGAGACCAAGAACGATATCGCTTCTCCAGTTAAAGCCTCATCCTAGATTATCAGTTCCTCCCGTAAAACCAGTTAGTCGCGTCGTGTACTTAGGTGACCAAACTCGCACTAACAATTTTTAATAATATATTAATTATTATATCATCTTTCCATATTTTTTATGGCGTATTAATTAATATATANATATATTTAATATATAGTCTACGGTATTTAATATAGTTCAGTTAGTGCTAAATTTGATTGTTTTTCTATTACAAAGTTTCATAGAATTAATTTTCGTACACTAAGCAACACTTATAAAATATAAAATAATACATTTATTCGCTGACGAAATCAGCAAGCATATCTCTCTTTGTTCAAATGTGTTTGGTAGAATTCAAGATTATCGATCGTGACATCGTCGTTTGCTGATCGGGAGCCACGCAGAGATCGCGATCGTATTTATTTCACGGAGTGATCTGATTATGCACTGCTTATGCATCCCGATGCAAATGGCATGCGAGAACACAGTGGCCTTTGATTCTCGAAAGGCCCTCGCTGTTCTTGGTAGGCCCGAAAGGCACCTGAATGGACCCATTTCGCTCCACGGGGTGCCAACATTAATGCGCTATCATCTCAACGAACGTATGAGAATGTATGCGAGCATATAATCGTGACGAGACACTGCGTCCGTTAGCAAGTCGCGACCTGAGATGCGATCGAGAAATTATTATCGATGGAAGAACGCTCGGTCGCGACTCTCCGTTAATTAATAATTCCGCGTAGCATGTGGTTGCAATTTAAACGAGACTTAGCTAACGGTGGTTTACCGGTAAGCGACGCTTGGGCTTCAGACGCGAAGATATTCTACAAACACAATCGTGCGGCCGTTTGAAAATTTATTTAATGCGAGAGAGTTTACAGTTTATCTTAAATCAAAATTTAATTTACGATTCTGTTTTGTGTGGACTCGAGTGGACCACAGCGAGTAATGCGCACCGAGCGAAGCTGCGAAATCTAATAAAATAATATAAAGTAACTGTACGCGTCGCGTCGGTGGGAAACCGCCGTGCTGGAATTCGGAGCAGGTGAGTTGAAGCACGTGAGTCCTCGTGGATGCCATCGGTATTCCGAGTGCACCTACAATTGAATACTTGTGTATATGCGTAGCACAGATACGCTTGAGTACACACTGTCCGCCGCTGAATTATTTTCATACTTTCACGCATAGTGATTGTTTGGCTGAAGCCGTCAGAGTCTACTTTCTCGAGCATGAATAATCCGGTAATTAAATTTATATCATTACAGCGATGTGCGCGCTCGATGTAATGTGTTATACCCTTCATACCCTTCAGTTGTTTAGCGCAATAATTTTTTATACAAATTTGTACAAAATGAATAAATAAATATTTGTAATTTTATCAGAAATTAAAAGGAATTCAAGAAAGCAAAACGTATATTAGAATGGCAGAAGCCATTTTGTAGTTGAGTAACAAATAATCCGTTTTATTTGCGGCAAATTTAGTAATAATCATTTATGAAGTGATCGTATTATCTGCGATTCTATTTAAATTAGCGTCACGGGCAATAACATCGTGGATGCATGAGATCCTCGTTTTATCTTATGATGCTTCTTATAATTTTCATATTACAGTGCACTGTGCTTGATGTGTGTAGTTGGGCATGTGTGACTCGGCATATGTTAGAGATGTTTCAAAGAGACACGCGAGTGACATGACGTCGTATGTACATCTGATATTCTTCGGAGCAGGATCACCGACCGACCAACGCACAATCGACTTGTCATGATTCATGTTTAATCTAAATCTGATTTACTCATACCAGACGCGTCTAAATTCAATCTTATTTCTCGCGTGAACAATATTTACTTGATTTTCAGATATCTAATTAAATTAGAGAAAAAAATTTAAAGTTTATATTTACTTTAAGCGATTTTATTTTTAATTTGAAATTGTGAAATCTCTTGATATACAATATTTTATGAAATTTGCTTTTTAATTGTTTATTTTTTTAATTAATGGGTTTTGCAGGCTCGATGTCATTCTGATATGTGTAGATAAATATAGACTGATTAGTAATTAATGAAAAAGTCGCAATATTTAAAATACGAATCATGGAGCGTTTGCAAAGTCCGTTGATCTTATTCCGTGGCTTATCGACGACTGTAAATAATCCTCGCGACGAGTCACGATCGTCACACGAAGTTGGGTCTGTATGTGATTCAGCACGTGAGAAAGAAATACGTATGGCATGATGGGTGACTGACATTCTTGAGAGAGGCGCGACTTGTGACACTTTCGGATCATCGACCGACTGGACTGATGCTTCTTAAAAATCGACAAGCTCGCGATGTGATCTCGCGTCCGTAGGGCCGTTTAACGTATGGCCGTCGCGAATATGTTAACCGTCTCGTAGGCGAGACTTCTTTCATGCGCGCCTCATCATCGCACTTTTGTGCGATTCACTCGCGGCTTATCGTGCCTCGGCGGATACAAACCCACCTTCTAGAACGAGTTCGATCGATCAATCGATCAATTTTCTATCTAGCCTATCTAGTGCGTTGAATCCATCATTTCTTAAGCCCGTGAATTGATGCAGCTTTCGAAGAAGAGCTGGAGCAATAAACATATCGGCCTGTCGATGAATGTTCGATATTTTCAATTCTTACCGTTCTTTATAGATATTAAGAGTCTTTATAGATATTAGCTAAACATTTAAAAAAAAGATTCTTTCTTTTACACACTCTTCAATTACATGTGCCGTTAAAGTCTTTACATATACATATGTAATATTCAAGCATAAATTTTCTCGCACAATTACTTTTGTTAATAATTATACATTTCAAGATAATTTATGTTATAATTTTCTTCTTATTACTGTTTCGCATTTAATCACAATTTTTTTATCTTTTTGTTTGCACACTGAATGAGCCCGATCACTATCCGGCGAGCAGCAAATCACAATGGTTTAGTGCACCGCTTAACAGATTGTGTCAAATTGAACCCGCGTATATACTATTCTTGTTCGATATCACGTGTAAACTATATACCATGTGGCAGTATATCGGTTATCTGAAAAATCGATCGACTATTGAATAAATTGCCATGCTCGCGGATATCGCGTAATAATATCCAGCATTATGAAGAAATCCTTTCCCCTATTGTTACGCTACGAGATATGCGGTCGTTTCTGACGGCAGTTATACGCCTTCTGAAATTCGAGATCGATACACCGCCGCCCAAGATCGATACACCCGCGACTACCGATCTGTTGGAGTTCGGAATTTGCATTCCACAATCGGAGTCGTGGGCGGTCGCACGATATTCACGGTGAAAAAATTTGGGCTTATGCTAATCGGCTTGCTCTCGTTTCAATGGAAATTATATTAATTTTACGAATAGACTCGACTCATAACGAAAAACCACTTTTATTCGTTCTGTATAATTTCTATACTATTCATTATTCGCTATACTTAATTATTTTGTCGGAGAATTTCTTTGATTACATAAGTACTTACGTAGGAACACATCGTTAAAACGCAAGTTAATTCAAGATAATGAAGTATAATAAGAAGATATAATTTGAAGAAATTAAATTTAGAATAATAATTTAATCACAAATTTGTAGAAAGTTATTAATCTATAACTGAATTATTAAATTCTTTTAATTGCTTAGAGAAAGATTTAATACTCTAAGAGGAAAGTTAATAGTGCACCTTGTCGCGTGTTTATTGTCCCTTTTTGCTTGGTAAAATCCTCTTTATGCACATAGGGGAGGAAGTCTTGCTTTATAACGTGCTTAAGCGCGAACTGGAACAGGTTGAGTTTAATGCCTGCCGCCGACGGCAAGAATCGAATGTAATGTCGTTTGGGCTTGGCGTTCCTCGGGTACTGAATCTTCTCGACGCCCACTATATGTCGTCGACGTATCCAGCGCTCTTCCCTTCTCAACTACCCTCGTTCTCTTTCCGGGTCTCTCTCTCTCTCTCTCTCTTTCTAGCATTATTGGTATGTCGCAGCTCCATTTTATTTACACATATATGATTTCTGTGACTTCGCGATGATCATCTCACTGTTATTATAATTGTTGCTCTATTAGTATTGAAAATAAGATTTATTTTGAGATATCTACATGAAATAACTATTATTGCGAACAAGATCGCTCAGTTAAGCATATAAAATAAGGAATTTAAAAATTTTATAATTTTAAGAAGGTATAACAAAACAGGATATTGGTTGGATGTATTGATGTATTGACGCGAGCACTATAAAGCGATATCAATCTCGTAAGAAAACTGAAGGACTAAGGGACCCGTATCGCTTGCTTATCGAGCGTCATAGTCTCGTCGCTATCCGACTCATTTCCGGAAAGATGAAACGCGCCGTCGTTTTTCTTCACGTGCTTAGATCTTCAAATATGTGTCGTATATGTATCTTATAATGTTAGCATTACAAGTTACATAAATTTGTATTTTACTTTGCCAATGATTTGAAATGACTCTTTAATTTTGATTAGGAGTATATATTATACTTTAGTCATTTTTTAATTACTATTAATACTATCGTTAATTTGTCGTATTTACATTTTACTTACAATTAGCTAACAGATTTCAATCATTTTCTTCACATATTTATCTGTAGAATTGAGATTTGTGTTACTAATAATCCCAAGTATTTGTCGCTTATGCTAATTGGCTTGTCATATTATCTCATCGGACCTATTAAGTTTCAATAATTGCCGATCGATTTTGTCGCGTTAATCTACGCGATCAATTGTATGGCGACTGGTAATCACCGTGCAACAGCAGCACTTTAACCGCATTCATTATCGCCTGCGGGAGAGGCAGGCACGAAATTAGAGGACAGTTCGACAGGCCGACTGCCGGTGGCCGGCTTAATTAACGCCAAGCCAGTTGCCTCTGTCCTGCGCCGCTTAATTGATTTGCAAACGTCGTCTCGGGTCCGCAGTCACGATCATGATCTCGATCTATCGGCCGATGAGATCGCGCGCCGACAATTTGTCTTGTTCCTTTCGCGCCCGAGACGCTCACCAAGGATAGCGCGGTTGAGAAGAGAGAAGGAAAATAAACTTTTAAAACTTTTCCTGGAGAGCGAATCTAATTTTTATTTTTCTCTAAAACGTTGTATTTATAAACAAAAAGGCTGTAAAAAGCATCATATTTTTAAGGAATGATATTTCGTTGAGAAAATATGTTAAGATTAATTTCGCTATTTATGAAGCTCATTCCGACATATAAAGCATGCATTTTCCAAGTATTTAATGTTCGCGATTATGTTTACATTCATCCCACGATTACTGAAGTTTATAAATCCGAATTACCGATGTGAATTTGCAGTTGCGTTCATCATGGATTCCGTGATTGCGACTTACAGTTGTCGCGATCTACGATCGCGGTAGCGGCGTTAGGGACGCGTCTCACGATATGATAAATCTAGCGGTTGTAATACGCGCACGCTTGGCCCCGCATACCATGAATTATTGAATCGGCAGTTAAGTCCGACTTTTTGGATCGTTAATTTTGAGAGGCGATGGAGACCGCGTAATGATCAAAGCGTCGTATATCTCGGCGGCTAAGAGAAAGAGAAAAAAGGAGAGAAAGAGAGAGAGAGAGAGAAGCAGAGTCGGGATCGTACACGAGCGAAGCCCCGACGAGTGACACCGCAAGTACCGTTAATCCTATTAAAGGAGGACTACTAGCTCCTCGCGGGCGCAGCTCCGGTAGCCGTCGGAAACCGATACTCCTTACGGCCGGAGGTAATCGTGTTCGGGTCCTGAGAAAGCGCCTGTTATTTCTCTAATCCACCTGCAGTCTCGGGATCTCCGATATGAGAGCCCGGAATCCTGCTTGTTCTCGGCACTCCGAACGCTCACCTACGACCTCCTTCGCGCGCGGTGAGAGATCACGATCGATCGAGTCGATTGGGTCATCCGCGACTCTCCCCGTATAATTAAGAGGAAAATCGTAACCCCGATTAGATTGGAATTCCAAGATATTTCCAAGATGTAACCTGAAGCCAGACCGCGTCGCCGTCACGTATATTTCATTTCGCGTTTCGGATCGAGGAGAGGCGAAGAGAAGGTAGTCCGCGGGATCTGGGGAATTTAGAGAAACACGCATTAGATCTTGGTGCGATAACCTGCGCACCGCCTGTGATCTCGACATGATAATGTCGACTTACCTCTCATCGATTGAGATTTGACTCGAGAATGAGTTGCGTTTATGAGATACGCAACGCACTGCAGTGGAATGTATCCGTGGAAAGGAAATCTGTATTCGAGATCAATCACGGGCAAGTTAATTCCATATAGATACGCTCGCAAGATTAATGTTTTAACGAGATATCGTGAGATTATATTGATATTTCAAACAATCTTTATTTAAATAAAAAAAACAGCATAGTATTAATTGTTTATTAATAGAGAAGATATTTTTGATAAATTTATTTAAAACATTTATGTACATATTAATAAATATTTAATTATTATGAAACTAAATGTTATTAATAAATTACCGGAAAAGTTGATTTTTCTTTAAGCAGTTATCATGACTTTGATCGCTATACACGATTGAAGCACTTTACGGGTTACTCTCTTGAGAAGCTCAGTAATGGACATGTAAGATCAAACTGGCAGACTTGCACACATGTACGGACGTCGGGCTGAACCGCGAAAAATGGCACGAGCCTAGTTACACGTCGATCAATCATGGGGCAGCGCTTGGTTGCGAAATTAAGCGCTCGGAACATGCGCCAGGCGAGGCGAGCGTGTACATGACCCTCGTAAAATTCGAACAATCGGTCGTATTATCTTTCGCGCGCACTATTACGCTCCACATAGTCAACTTTCGTGGACCGAATTAGCGGAACGAGGAGAAACAAACGAGCGTTTTTCAAGACGAGATCGCCGACGGCTAACTGGAAAAAAATCTTTGTGCTTTCTATCGCGGCGCGAATTATACACGCGGTTGAGTACGCGCGGCTCAGGATCGTAAAAGCATCGTAATGCTATGCACCATTGCGATTGGCACACAATCACCCTAAAGCGGCGTTTGATGTACAACAATATAATGGCACATTTAAACGATCTGATGTAATAATACAACGTAATGACGATTATACGCCGCGCCACGTGGTTCGTAATGGGATATAATTATACACAACCAAGTTAATGAAACAACAAGCATTTTGTTGTTAACATGTTGAAACGTGAAACATGCACAATTAATATAATGTTATGTAATCGATATATAATTATAATATAGCGTATCACAACTAGTAGGAGAGTGTTTAGGGATTGCATTTTGCATTATCGCAACTTTCGAAAATTATGGAGCTAAGCTGTTTTCAGACTGACAGATTCAATTATCCGTAAGTCCGACTTGTGTTCGAACAATCAATTAGCGCCACGCGTTGGCAATGCGTTTTTCCATGTCTCCTGTCGATCGAAATTTCTCGCGACGGCAGCACGATGTTGATCGGCGAACACGGTCGTGCCGCCTTTAAGTAGTAATTATCGTTGCAATTAAGTGGTTCAGGTGAACCCGAGCGACGTGTTTTACTGCCGCTTCGACCGGTATTTTTCGCCGATATTCCCAGGGCACCGGCCGCCGTATATCACCCGCCATTGGTCGGTGTTGAAACACATAATTAAGAACTCGCGCGAATATGGTGGCCTGCCAGTCGTAGTGCGTTGCAAACTTGTTAGACGGTATTCCGCGCCATTGTGCGTCACGTAAGCAGCGCGATACAATGGGCACTGTTCACGTGTGCCGGTTCTTTATACGCGGCCCGTTACGCTAATAACGTTAATATTACTATGCAAAAATTAAGCCGAGATCGGAATATGCCTCTTGCGCGCAATTACATTTCATTCGATTTTAACCCTTTCTAATAATCAAATTATTCATTCTTACATGACTGGCATCTTTTTAATGCGAAATCTAGCAATTAATTGTGATATTTTGTTATATAAATATACTTGAAAGTTTTTATAAATATAAATAATAAAAATTTTTGGAACTTTATTAGTAAAATAAGAATCGTTAACAGTCCATGATGGAAAAATGAGACAAATTATATTATAAAGATATGTTTTATATACACAAATTAAAAATCGTGGTCTGTAATTTTATAATTTGTTACGGTAACCTTCGATATGGCTCAGCATGGAAACGCGACGAAGCGATGTGAAATGCTCGTCTGCCATCGACACTGATAAATTAAATTCACCCTAAGCGACATGCACATGTTTCTTGCTGCGTGGGAGTATTATATCAAAAAATATTAAGCGTGTTAAGTGCGTAGCGTCTAGATATTACGTGGCCCCTTGTTCGTAGGCGAAATACAAATCTCATTGTTGGCCCCACGTCAGGTGGAAATTTTCACGTGAGAGTAATATGAGAGGTATGTTCATTTATGTTATAAAGACTCCGCACGTCGAGGGGAGTTGATTAACTTTTTTAAACGAGTATCATCCATTATATCTGATTTGCGTGCACGAAGCTTCGAAGCGAATAAAATCTATTATATCTACTGTGAGTTTGTAGTTTCGGAATATAAAATATTGCTTTCTATTGGACAATATTATATAAGTATGACGTCCATTTCTGATGTGAATATTCAAAATGACATAGAAACAATTTTATTTCTATCACACATTACTTGCAGCAAATAAAAGCCAAATTTTACAGTTTAACGTTATGAAAATGCATGTTTCGCGTCTTCGCGTTGCATTCAAAAGGTATCTTACAGCTTTAATGGCCATACCGTTGGCGATATCACCTGTTAACGCACATATACACATATAATTTACTCTAAATTGTATCCACATATTTCAGTGTTGCAATAACGCGCGTGTATCGCCTTACACGTGTTATTTAACACGTTGCGCGGGTAATCGCAGAATCTTCTCGTTAAATATCTCATTCAATCACCTCGTTACTTATCGCTTCTCCGACGATGAAGGAAGTAATGGAAAGCGAGGATGTGAGAGGCACTGTTTCGCAGATGGGATCCTTTCGCGTAGCCCGCGCGCGAATTGCGATTTCCGCATCGCGGGGCTATCAATCATCGCCCATCGCGGAAAAGGCCCCGATGCGCGATTCTCAACTACTGATTGGCCCCGGAATCGTTCACGCGTCATTAGCGCATCGCGGCTGTCCGCTCTAATTAATTGTCCTACGTCAAGATCCCATCGCGCAGATTTCTACTCGCCGCGGCGCGCCGTGAAGTATCCGTAGGTGGAACTTTCTGACATTTCGCTCTGGACTTCCTACGATCATTCGCGCGAAAGTATTACGCGTTTCATGCGGAAGATGAAGTCAATACTCGATGTTCGCGATATAATATTTCCATCCGTTTATCGGCGTTATAGGATATTATACTTTATTAATGTTTTCGTTATTTCAATATTTTCGAGAAATATCAAGTTATAACGAGAAAGCACGTTGTAATCAAGTAGCATAAAATTCCACAGCTGTGGAATTATTAAGTACTATGGGTTCCATGTGTCCGCATTACTGTATTAAAGTAGAGCCTGACATCCGACATCCGACAGCAACAAGTTAAATTAGCCATTAATATCAATTACGTAGTTCGTGGAAACCACCTTATCTCCCACATAATTGCATTCTCGTACTATTCACCTTTATTACAGAACCGTCTCGCTTAATTTCGTCCAATCAAATGATACGGGTCCACCTAGATGGTTATCTGTTCGGCCTGCCTCCGAATTTAGCTGCCTCTAAAGTCCAGTATGTCGTAACTACACCTGGGCTCATGCGGGTTCTATCGAAGATGAATTAATTCGTATATTAGTATCAGCCCGCAGGTATGCAGGCAACACCATGTTGGAATTTCTGATTTATTCATGCGAGATATTCTTTTCTCTCTTTCTCCGTAGGTGATTCATTTGTCTTCATGAATTTATATTAATTCTTAATCTCTTAAATTTTTGTTGACCGCAACATTGAATTTAATGTAATTTTGAATGATTGATGATTATTTGAATTGAATAAAAATTATAGTATGAAAATTATAGTATATGAACACTTTTTAATTAATGCTAATAAGATTTATTCATAGCAACAATAATGATAATACATGTAATTATATAAAAGATATATTAACATTTTTTATGACAATTGGCATTAAATTAAAAAAATTACATTTCATCGTTACACGACCTTCGATTTTTCCCATGATGATAATGCTTGTGGATCAGTTTGGTCCAAACTTGTCACCCTTCTAATCGTCATCGGGGTGGAAACATCGGAAGGTGATGGAGAGGAGGGTAGGTAAAAGGGACGCTCGCAATATGCCTCGTGCCAATATTATCAGCTCCCTTTGCCTTGTAGGGAACCGTAACGATTGAACGAAATGATGCACCAGTCCCACGCTCGTAAGGTCACGTGCCATTTTCAGGACCTGCATAGTGCACCGGTCCGTGTGATTCTACGAAAAGTACTTTCCATTGCAAACGTCATTCCCCTTCCTGTACTTTAAAAGATTTATTTCACCCTCCATTTGTAGCTTGCCCGTATCCATACCGTTGCAAGCGACGAATGAGGCTGATTACTTAATTAACTTTAGCTAAGTAAAAGAGCAAAATATGTGTGAATTAAATAACAATATATGTAATTAATATTTGATTTAATATATATTATAGATACTTTAACATAATCGCTTTTAGTACCAAGGCAAGAAATATTTTGGAATTTATTGACGTATTACCTAAGTATTTAACACTCAATCAAACACGCGTAAGGAAGTGAATATGATAAAATAATACGAATTCACAATAATTCCAATTACGCGATCCACTTACATTGTCGTCTCCGATCAAACGAGCCGCGCATTAATACGTATAGTACGTGCGCTGATAGAATTCCAGTCGGTGCGTCGGAAGAATTGCGCGGAACGATCGCACAATGGTGACTTCCGGTGTGAGATCGTCGTACACGAGCCGCCGAGTGAATTGCAGTTAATGCATTAGCTCCCTGTGCGCGTCGTTCGGTCGTAGGTCAAGGGGGTGCCGAGGGCTGGTGCGGAACAACCAGCTTCCGATTGGTACGAGTGGCCGATCCCGTTCGCTCTGATCCCTCTCGCTCTCTTTCTCTCTCTCTCTCTCTCTCTCTCTCTCTCTCTCTCTCTCCTCTTGTCTCTCTTTCCGTCGAGGCGAATATCTCGTGGATATTCGTACGAGAGGCAAGTCGTCATGTGATTCACAGCCGGATATGCGTCATAGAGGATTTCTAGACGATTGAGCTAAGTGCACGGTGCCGATCGACGATGTCGGACGCAGGTCGCCCTTCTGTGCGGCGAATTTATCTCGCGCCATTAACTACGGCGAACATGCAGTTACGTTGCATCGACTGTGCCATCACCGTCAGTGATTCTAAATAGGCCTGCCAAGAATTAATATGCCCGTTGCTTGTCCTTCTTCCCATCTTCTCTCTCTAAATAAATAGAATTTATATTGTATTTTAATACTCTTATTATATACTCTATCATTATAAGAGACTATTGTGAGTTTTCTAATGCCAATAACTTTTGCTCGAAATATTTCGAACAAAGAAAGGTATTCGAATTTCACTAAGACTATTTTATCAAAATCTTTTGAATATATTTATTGAAATAATTTAGTTTTTTTATTTTATATATACGATATATTAATAATGACATATCGTTTTTTATCGTATATTGGATTTTCTTTAGATTAATTGTTGTAATTGAGTCCTACGGCGAAAGTGCCGGTAGCATCCCCAAGAGACTGGTTAGCATTCGATTTCAGACGGTAACGCCGTCCTCGGACATATGCATTCTGTCGTGCATTGTGCGCTTATAAACGCAATAAATGAGTGCAGAATCCGCGGTCGTGTGTGGGAAAGATATACATGTCCCCAATCGGGGGATCGAAGCTGAGGCGGTTTGACTGCCAAGCTTTATTAGTTAGTAGATAGCTCGAGTTACAAGGGGATTCTCTCCTTGTCTTTCTCAAATAGCTGACGGCTAACATTCACCGAATAGCTTGAAGAAGAGATACACGTGCGCACTACAAAATGTAGGATGGATGATGAGTCAAGGGAGAACCTGTTTTCACCCTTTACTCTGGGGAGCGGGGGAGTTTAATTGGGTCTCTAATTTCCTGGCCAGAAACCACTCGACATACGCTGGGACGACGAGTAAATTAAGCGCTTCGTGGTAATAATGTGGATCATTTTTAATGAGAAGATCAGTCGGCTTTAGTTCAAAGTAAAAATGTAGAATGTCATGATTGAAATATTATTTATCGAATTATTTAAAAAATATTGTAATATTTGCTTGTTATAAAATCCATAATCTTCAGCAAACTTTAGTTAATCTTATTTACAAATCAATATCACACACTCGCTAAAATTTCTCACGTATCTCACTTTTCATTTCTCGCAACGACTTTTCTTGAATCGCGTAATCACGGTTGAATCATGACTATGAACGCGAAATGTACGACCGGATGGATATCTGCCTACACGTGCGTAGAGCAACGGACGCGTGGTCCATTTCCGTGATTCTCCCATCTGCGGTCCTGCCGAGATAGGAGCAAACAATAACATCGAAATAGTATTCCGCGAAGGGGCAGAGCATTTCTCGTTCGCTATCTGCCACCCTTCATCTTCGTCATGCGCGGTCGAGATTGAATTATATAAAGCCACTTCTCGCCACGTGCCGACACGCATATATGGTTCGGTAAACTATGACCTGGTAAACAATAGGATGACGATAAGGCGAAATGCGAAAGCAGGACCGAAAAGAAATTAGATGTGCGCGTTAAATTGCAACTTATAACTTCTGCAATGAATTCTATCATTTATGTAATATTATTATTTGAATTGAGAAATGCATAAAATAACTCATATTTATTTTTATACTCTCTTATCTTTTTGAAGAATTCAGCATGAGATTCTCTTGATTGATACGCGTTCAAACTTTTTCTCTGACTGAGGAACTTCCCACGATCGACAAGAGGCCATGTCGAATCGGATGTAGCACTCGATTATTGACACAGTGAGGTTGTGTGAGGTCAAACCACCGCGGATAGCTCTAAATGTTACAGAGTATCGATTATTTCGGAACGAATTTCAAAACGATACGTGATCGTTTAATACCTGACTTGCGATCAGCACAAAGCGATTTCTTATGATCGATCAATGACTCATATCAGACGCGATCAGAAATAAAGTACGATCATAAAGTATGATCATTGGCATAGTTTTATCTCGTTATAATTTTACGAGTAATTATCGAGTAGTTTATTAATATACAGTATCGCGAAAGAAACTTTTTCAAGTATACGAAAGAAAGAGAATGTATAAATGTTTATAAAAATAATTTAATGCAAAAGTTTAATTATATATTTCTGCGTAACCTTAAAACTCGGAATTTGCTGCAAATCCTTCAACATAATTCTCAGTAATGCCAAAGTAACTATAAATAGTTTAAAAAAATATTAATTGAACGCAATTTTACGCATTAAATAAAGCTGTATACGCCATACCTGCCGATGAAGTTAACGATCCTCCTGCTGAGCATCCGAACAAATGGAGAAATCGCTCGCTGCGCAAGCGGTAGAAATCGTTCACACGCGCGAGATGAGGCTCTCCACCGCGCCGTTCGGACAGCGGCAGCATGCGCCCGTCACAATTACATAATGCGATGCACCCTCGCGCATCCAGAGGACCTGCGGCGCACGCGACCCCGTGAATGTACGCGTACCCATGGGAACTGGTAATGAGATGGTGGTCACGGTTTCCCACCCTGCGAAGGTGGTCGCAGAGGGATACATACTGGTGGGTGCGCTCTTTTCCCCCGTGGGGATGATACGGGTCCACCGGACCCCCGTGGCTTTTGTCAACACCAGCAATATGCTACCGCTTGATGAACCGACGCTTATGAGAGTGGACCTGTGGGAACCGAAGTGCTCGTGATGTTAAATACGAACGAGAATGCTTGACGTTTGTGGAGGGATGTCTCTTTTTTCATAATAAGATTTTTTTTATGGCGATCATAGTAATTTTTTATTCTTCGAGTGTTATTTCGGTGGGATACATCGAAGGGATCAGCTTAAAATAGCTAGTAAACTAATTAAAAGATATTATTTACATTATAAGGATGCCGTGAAGATTTATAAGGATGCCGTGAAGATTTTTTAAAAATATAATTACGGTTCTAATATTAAAATTGTGCGCAATGTTATATCATTATCAAGAGTACGTGAAAATAATTTGATAGTGATAATAATTTATATTCGCGGCAATGATAACACTAATTCAAATCGACGATCGTGCACATAACAGCGATTAAACGAAACCGAGCCGGAGAACAATCCTCGTCGATAACGACTCGAGCTTCGGATAATGCAACGTGAATGAAAGCCGTTCCACCTGCACTCTATACCGAGTAACGAGCATCGATAAGCAATCGCCGATCAGTCCGAATCGCCCCTGGCACCGACGATTATCGTATTTCTTTGTCGTGGTATAAATCACTGTTCTCCTTACATCTCGTCATGCACGGGTCCAAGTTCTTCACGGCTGGGATTGCCCCGCGGCGACGCTGTTGCACGAAAACGAGAGACTGATATCGGGGAAACGCGCCATTAAACACGCTCCCTTCGCATTTCACTCTCACTCCCGTCTCGATTTTTTTCTCGTATTTCATCGATTTTTGCTTTATCCTTTATTTGCATTCGTTATCTATTTTCTCTATGCATTCATAAAAATGAATCTTAAAGCTTATATGTATTTTCATATTAATGAAGGAAGACATATTTCATATAACAGAAAAAAATTGACGCAAAGCTAGAAAAACTATAATATACAATATATATCATACTTGATCTTGCAATAATATTATTTCGTAATAGAGCGTTCGGATAACGTGGCAGTTTCGGACCGAAGAAAACAAAGGGCGTAGGCGCTAAATAATCAGAACTCCCGACGGCGTGTTTATTATGACCTCTCGAAAAGCGGTTCTGCCACAACAGAATTCAATGAGTATAAATTAATTCAGCTCGTTAGCGGACCGTCAGTAACACATATGCAGGCGCTACCACTGGTGAAACAAGCCCGTAATACACCGCGGGGTATAGGTCCTTCGTACGCATGTCGTTACGTGTCATGTATAGGTACGACGCTATGCGCTAACTGGGTCATATTATCGGATTAATTAGCCGTTAACACGTAGTTACAACCGATCGTACGGAGATCGCCTAATAGCATATCGATAACCACCTCGGCAATCAGAAATATCGTTACAGCATAGCTAGGGCCAATGCGACGTTAATGAAGCCGTTGCGAGAAAGAATTATCACTCACACGTTATAAGCTGTGAATATTAATTAGCTTGAAACATGTAATTACGTCGAAATCTTGGAGAAACGACATATCCCAAGGATGATTATCGAGAAAGAAACTTATATTCTGATGTTATCTTATTTTTAATTAGTTATATCTAGGTTTTTTTAATTGTCTATAAAAAAATAAAAAAAGATATCTTTTTTTAGATTTTAAATTATTCTTATCGAATCATTTTTTTATCTAATTACATTAGAATGTGTGACAGTAAATGCTGTATATAGATTGTTTCTTCATGCTGATTACGATATTGTCGAATTAATTAGCTCAGTAGCGCGTGTTACGAGTGATCGTAATGATCCGTTAATAGTGTACCGATACGCATCGAGTCACAGATCGCAGCCCATTAAACGACGTGTAAACGCTCGCGTTGCGAGGCATGCGTACATAGCTACTGTCAGCGAGTATCATTCGGGATTTAATGAAGCTGTTAATTAATTAAAAATTGATGCCCTTTAATCGGACTGGAATCGAAGTATCGTGTTGGGCGCGGTGATAATGACGCAGCAAACACGGATCTTTCAATCGTCGATGTGTCGCGATAGGGTACAGCATTTTTCGAGTATTCAAAGGAAAGAGGAAAGAAAAGAAGAAGAGTAGACAGTTGCCGGCGGAGTGGATCAGGATGTACTTTTGCCGTGGCCAATCGCGCGAAACGTTATTGCATCAGACGTTTATTCTCGAATAATTTACCGTCACGATCCCGCGGATCTTTACGGCGTCGTAAATCAAATTAAGAAATTTACGGGAAAATTCGAAAGTCGCGATTTTTACGCGCGGTAAAATACTGTCACGCCGGCGCAGCGTGGTATCGGATTGATTTAAAGCATTAAAAATGAGCGACGATGTTACGTGCGCTATAATCGCGCATAATGCTAAAAAAAGAAAGTAATACGGCTGTATTGATGGCGAACTTGCATTCAAGTCTCTTCCTGCTTATCCTGTTTTTCCACCATTCCGTTCTCTCTCTATGGCACCGTCGCGTCGGCATGCGTTCAGAGGATCTTCAATATTTACGCTCAACGTCATATCTCTTCCTCTGCAAACTCAGGACATACGGATACACACGCGGAAACACGGCTCCGCCCGATAATAGAGTCGTACGCCATTGCCGTTTACACTACGAATGTGCATTTATCAGATACAAGTCCATTTCGAAACTCAGTTCGCAAAGCGCTCAGGAAACTTTTCTTGGGATCCCGCCGCTCGCCTTATCCAGATAAGGTATTCGAAATACTGGTTCTGCTGGAGTAGGTATCTTTCCGCCCGCAAACGAGCGAACGGAAAACCTGCGGCTAATGAGAGCGTCCCTCTAATCCCGGGGCTAAGAGCGGAGAGATAGACGATCTGGCGAAACTCCTGTCCGTCCCACGGCGCGCAATACACGCTGATTTGCAGACAATAGTTCTCAAAAGGGTACAGAGCGCGCTCCGCTCGCTCGCTCGCTCGCTCACTCGTTTGCTCGCGCCGACAATGGACACGTGACGTTCGCGTGCTGCGGATGACATGACTCTGTATGACACGTGACGGGACAAACGAGGATCGCGAGTGCGAGTCTGCTTGCAGCGGAAGTGATGCACTTGGACGCAATTCATGCCAGAAGACGTCACGGACAACGCGATGACACAGTGTAGATGCAGCTCCCGCAGGGCTATTGATCCGCAGAGTCATTTGCCGAATCCACGCGGACTCGAGCTCAATACATTGCAGCTACTCTCATACATTAATGCATCATAAACACCCATATTTGCTTTTGTAAATGATACTGATTTTCGTGTAGATTTTAATTTGTCATAAGCTTCCAAGGAAAGAAAACACAAAGAAATACCTGATTTATTGTAGTTACTCTCTTCACTTTATTGTAGTTTTTAATATAATTTCTTTAATATAATTAATATTTTTTTAAATTTTATTGAACGCGAATATTATCATTAGATAATATTCAGTCATATGTAGACATATATTAGAATAGAAATTTTCATAAAAATTTTTCGATTGATACAAGAAGAGAGTACAATAGGATGAATAAGCTGCAACAGCACTTGTTGCCACATATTGTGTAAAATAACAGCGGAATCCAAGATTCGTTTAGCGGGTATAAAGGGGAGCGCGAAAGTGCACATGTTCAGAATCCATGAAAGAGATATAGTTTTAGCTATGGGGGGGAAAAAAGTGTTTCAGAGTTCAATGATCACGGTGAGAAAGTGTATTCTTCTGATTTTTGAATTTTTTTGTAATTCAATCAAGACTTTTTAATCTCTGTGAACAGAGATCAATTTAAATAAAAATTAATGAGTTTTAAACTTCAAATTTATCTCGGCTTATTACAATAGAAGTCTAATAACACCGTCGAAGTATAAACTTTTTAAACGAGAGAAAAAATTGAAAGAAACACTTTTTGTGTTATACTTTTGTAAATAATCCTGAAAAATGAGTTTTATAAAATAAACCAATATTTACTCCTATTCGCGATCATCGATTGTCCGTCGCAAGTGTTGACACCTACGTTTTGCGCTAATATCCGCAAGTAAACCTCCATGAAACGGCTTTAGGGAAAAATGGCGGGTGGAAAGAAGTCAGGCAGACGGAGTGGCTCCTCGTGGCTGTGAAGACAGACGCATAACACGACGGTACCGGTGATGAACCGCACCCACGTCTCGCGCCGACGCTACCCACTCTTGCCCACGTCTGCTCGGCACACTTTATGCTACCCACTTAGTCGAGTAATTTGTTTTTACAGTTTTCCCTCCCAGCGCCCCGTCGCATTTAGCCCCGCCGAAAGCGGCTATTTTTTTCAATTACGGAGGCAACGGTCATTCTCGTTATGAGCGCACATCTCACTTTCATAAGGTATTTCAAAATGTGAAGTTCCCGTTTTAATGCCTTCGCAATTACGCCCGCCAATTTAATATACATCGTGCTTTTTGCATTGCGTTCTTCGCTTTGAACAAAAGAATATTACAATAGTGTAATTCTCCGTATATTAACTTTGTTTTTTGCCAAATTCTTTTTGGCATTTTCGTTTTATATCAGTTTTATGTCATACTAGTGGTGGCGGATGCGCGCTTCGCGCGCATATAAAATTTTTCATTATTATATAATGAAACATAATTTTTGTAAAGATTAAAAAGTTACTTTTAATTCATTACGCTACGATAATTTGGCTCATGTCAGATAACTTAATATATAGGTACATTTATAAAGCTATCTATATCAAATTATCAGAACATAATAAAACATGAAAATTATTTGCTAATTTTTGCTTCGAAAACTAATTTTTTTGCTTTAGTTTTTAAAAAGTTACGAAAAACTCGATAGCTCAATATTAAGTAACTTTTTAAAAAGTGAAGCAAAAAAAATTATTTTTAAAAACAAAAAGTAGCAAAAAAATTAACAAATAATTTTTATGTCTTATTGGTTATTCTCGCAACACGAAGTGAGCCAAGCGAGAAAACTAATCAGGATCGCGGAAAAGAGGCAACAATATTTCGAGACTTTCGAGTATCGATTTAATTAGAATTAATAAAATTAAAAAAATAAAAATTAGAATACGCCTTTTTTAAGAGTGGATTTGTATAACTTTTATTTGGATATGACTAAAGAAATAGATTTAATAAATTTTTCGTCAACCGCTTTGCTACAGAACTTATATTTTTATTGTTAATTATTTAAAGACGAATTATTGATAGAAGCAACGAAATTCTAATACACTTAATAGAAAAGCCATTCGAGTATTGAGTTACCACGATAGCTACTGGCGGAGATGTTCAACATCGAGCCGGTTGTAATATTATATAATCCCTTTGCACGCGCAATTTCAGTGAATTTATTACGCAGTCTGGAATTTTTCTAAGGCGTAGTTGTAGCTCTCCGAGTATGCTGCCGCCGGAACCGTTGAATTATACGTCGTACCGTCCAGACGCACAAATCTCAGAAGCCACGGAAACCTCCTCTCTTCGCTCTTGTCGTGCAGCTAATCTGAAGCGACTAACCGGTCATTACCGCGAAATTAATCATTTCCGTGGTCTTTTACACGAGCTTCGTCGTATCACTAAATCACGCCTGCCTCCCGTTTTCTTCCGTCCGTCGAAGACACCGGACAATGCAAAACGGTGGTAAAACGTACAGCAGGTAGAGTTGTCGTTTGCGCTAATCTCAAAATAGACATTCTACATGATTAGACATAGAATGTAATGACACACATTCTAATAGTTTTCTTTATTTTATTGATGTAGATATTTATATTTCTGATCGTAAAGGTATAGAGATTGCAGATTGAGAAATTGCCGACTGTCTGATGGGTGGCAATATAGCTATCTCAGTTATATACGCACATCAAACAGGATGCAATATTACTGTCTATATTACTATTCGCAAACAGACCAGGAATAAGTTATTGGTTCTGAATCAAGCGATAGATACCGTGGCGCCAAGCGTTGCTGTCTCGAGACCCTCGACACGCTGTCTATGACGAATGAGTTGCAATGGTAGAGTCGATATTTTATTTTTCATAACCAGTGAGTCGGGGATCAAAGATCATCGATCATAGCCTTATTGGTTTTATCCTTATTGGATGTCATTAGATTAGCGTGAGAATATACATTTTTACCGAATTTTGATAGAATAAAAGTCGAAGAACATTACGTAAAATTTATTAAAAGGACGAATAAAATTACAATCATACAAATGACGAAAATATTTTACATGTTTTTTACATTTAGAGAATAAAGACTTTTTAACAAATAAGAATAAAAAAAACGATGACCCAAGAAATTATTTTAATAATAAATTTTGGAAAATGCTTTAAAAAATTGTTATAAAATGTTACTTGAACACTGATTCTTATTTATTAATATTCT
The DNA here is from genome assembly GCA_021460005.1 of Tetramorium alpestre. Taxonomy (NCBI): domain Eukaryota; kingdom Metazoa; phylum Arthropoda; class Insecta; order Hymenoptera; family Formicidae; genus Tetramorium; species Tetramorium alpestre. The sequence continues at coordinate 1,793,686 of JAJVSH010000019.1, read as the reverse complement.
TATATCATATTATATACTATACTACTTGCGTGACAACGGGATTATTTATTGAAAATGAAGAAATAGGAAGACTAAATCTAATCTTGCAAGATCGAGTCGGTGGAAGGAGCGCTTCCACGGAAGACCGGCTTCATGGTTCACGGTCTTCCGTCGATGCACGGAGACTGTTTCTCTTGCCTGTAATAACTCGCTACACCCATGCAGATAGCATCTCGACAAATAGCAATGCCTACCTACCGATCGTCTTTCTCGCGTACACTTACAGTAGGGATTTCGCATGCCTCTGCGGAGTCACGCGTCCGTGCGTTATTCCTCTCGCATCGACACGCGGTGATGTGTGTACATACATACGCGCGATGATCATGCGCGGTTACGTAAAGTTTGCGCGTGGCTGGGTGGTCTCTGTTTGTCCAGAATTTATTACGAATTCAGTGCAGTATTCCAAAGAGTCTCGCATTCCTGAGAGAGAGTTTGTTGGTCGCTTCGGATACGTCGCTATATAAAGCTGCGCGATATGGAATTGTTCCGTTTACTTGAAATTATTCCGTATTTTCCGATTTTTCGTGAAAATGCGCCGCCTTAATGGGATTAACGAAGGGCGATCGGGCCGGTTGAAACGAATATTAGAGAGTTATTGTATCGTTATCTTTGACGATCGGTCGTCTTGCTCGTATACGTTCGCACACATACGCGTGCGTCGTTCGACTCGAACGGTGTCGCCGCGCCGCCACCGCCGCAAGAGCCTATCGACATTCCCGATTGGACAAAAATTCAGCCAGGCTCCGTGACTCAGAACTGGAAGCACTTTACGAGAGACGGGGACCACGGCGTCACGTTTCGCGAATACGGAGCAATAAATTACGCGGTATCGGTAATCGGCGCAGGGCGCGCTCGCGCGCAAAATCTCGTACGCGCGCTCCACAGTTCGTTCGCTTTTATTTCCTATGCTCCACGTGTAAGCCGTGTGTGCGCAAGGTACAGCGGCACACGATTGCCCACGACTTTGTTACGATCGCTCCGTTTTGCTCGGCGGGTCGCGTCGATCCGCACTAACGATGCATAACGACACAGCCGCGATCTCGGAGCTGGAAGTCAATCCAGTTCGCGCTATATTAATCTTTAATTGCTATTGTTGTTTTTTTACCGCGCTATCTAGCATCAGCATCGTCTGATATCTATTCTTTCCTAAGGCAATGTTATTAATATGTCAAGAAAATGTAACGAAACGTGCCGTATCGATTTTCAAACGTGGATGAAATGTGGAAATGTTTTAGAGTTATTATTTCTTATTATCTCTTATTAAGTAAGAGTTATTATCTCTTATCGGATATAAAATTTTATATTAATATCATTTTCTAAGAACAATTCTATCAACAAAAATCAGATCATATTATTTATATGTTGAAAGTGTGCACAACATTTCATATCAATAAAATTCGTAGAATATATACTCGCGTTACGATGTTGCCGGTATATAAATTCCTCGATTCAGAGAGTTGCGTTGTTTAAAATCGGCAATGAAAATATAAGAGCGGAAATGGAGTCAATTAATAGTAGCATAAATTCAATCTTGGACCGGTCTGGGGAACAATGGATCTGTTTCGGGGTGGAAAGGGGGAACGGATAGCGAGTAGCGCATTCTTCTTTTTATCGAGAGAGAGAGAGAGAGAGAGAGAGAGAGAGAGAGAGAAAGAGACAAAGAGTTATGGTTTCTGTAGCACCAGAAAACCCATTATCGTGCTCCACAATGCTCAGAACAGTCCTATCAACAAGGTGGTGTTTTACAATGTAAAACCAGAAAGACGCGCTAGGCTAGACACCGTTGGTCCACTATATGCAGCGAGACAATTATCAAGACCAGCTTCGTTAGCCACTCGGCGGTGTTGCGCTTTGCTGACGGAGTCGTAAGTTATTGGCGTTGCAATGCAATAGGCTAATGAGCCTACCTGCCGTAATTTTAATTAGATCGACACCCGCTGCGATCACGATTCACATGCGTCGCGCTTGTCACTAGAGAAAGATAAAATCCAGATCGAAATGATTGCGTAGATCATTGTGATGCAACGTATAACGCATTAATTTTTATCGAAATATAGATCTTAGACTTGGTGAGTAAGTAGTACTCACAAGTACTCACAAAAAAGAATATTTAGGATTTAATTCGTGTTAAATCAATATCAACGTGTTTATCTGAATGTTTCAACAGTAATTATCGGTGCTTGGACGAGTGATACACTTTAGGAGGTAGATCGCATAAAAGAGATGTAGGTTTAGACGTTAGCAGAAAAACTTAACGTTCATAGACGTGGAATAAATCAGCAACTCAATTAACGAGTCCGCCGCGGCAAATTTGACGCCTGATACGATCTCAATTTCATCGAGTGCAAATTTTTTTTATATCGTCGGTGTATAATCACCGTGTTCTCCGATATGGATATCTCTTTCGCGAATGTAATAATCTTTGCAGCAAAGGCAATAACCTGCGCCGTCTAGTTCTCGTAAAATATAAAAAAATCAGTAAATGAAATCGATTTCGTATATAGTGATCGCGTTTGAGCGAAATCACCATCGATCGATCTCGAACGAGATTGATTTCAGCCTTAACACCGCGATGCAGTAATTATTCAACGATAATAAGGTTCATAATAAGGTATTGCTTGTTGGACAGTAATTAAATCTCTATCAGGTTGTGTCGTGTCTCTTGGATTACTGATATTACATATTCCGATAGGAATTAATATCTGGTAGTGAATGTTAAAATTTTATCACGTATAAATTAATGCGTATAATTACTGCGCGGGCAAAACAATAATTATATCCGATGTCTATTTTTATTATCTATCCGTTTTTGTAAAATTTTATTCATACAAAATTAAACTGCTTTAATTTTTCTAGATTACATCTCACTAATAAAAAAATATTGCAATATTTTGAAATTTATTTTAATGAAATTTATTAATTAATTTAGGCTTGACGTTTGCAATATTATATTGGAAAATAATACACTGAGAAAAATTTCTATCGGATAAAGTGATTAAATATCCGATTGTTAATTTTGCGTTCTGATCAATGATGAATATTTTCATCCAATGAAATGCAACAACCGGTGAATCTTGATAGGAAAATTAACCGCTCCTTTGTGTACCCGTTAAAATTTTCATCAGATAAAAAGCACGACATCGGATAAAATGACGATAAGATAGAATATATAATTTAATCCGATATATCCGTTTGTTACTACGTAATTGGATTATCCGCTCGATAAGCTTCGATATTTTTCTCAGCGTAGAAAATATATTTATTTCTCTTTCTATCTCGTACATACATATATACGAGAGTCTTTAGATTTTATTATTATAAATAGATTTTTAATTATTATAATATTGAATAAGAAATTAAATCGCAAGTTCGCTGTATTTTTATTTATTAATCGTATCATTTTTTTCCCGATCGCTTAGTACTGTAGCTTAACATGATTTTATTCTATTTGCTAGGATGACAGGTTTTTTTTTGTGCAGTCTGCGAATCTGTCACTGTATAATTAGTCAGTATATCAGTATAGATAATTGCCGAATGCGTTTGATCAATCGCTCGGTTAAAACAATCTGACGCGGAAACAGGCAGGTAACGAGAAATGCATTCTAGATTGCTGCCGCGTGTGACTTATCGATCAATCAAAACCATATCAATCTAACTGATTGAAGATGCTCTTTTATCTTTGCAGCGTTGCTGTTACTTCATTAGAATATAGACTTCTTGTTTTCTTTTTTCTTTCGTCATATCATTGTTAACGATCGATTAACGATAACGATGCGAGGTGCAAGCCTGGCTATTAAAGTGCATCCTCGCGATAAGAAATTATTGTAAAAGTGACTTGCCCTGGGTTCTCTTATAATATTAAGTTTCTCGAGTTACCAAGGAAAAAAGGTGACGTATGTTAATTAATCACTCGTTAGGCCAGCGTGTCTTTCAGACAATGCGCACGGCGTATCGACGCGGAAAAGTGGGCGGAATAATCGCGCGATAAGTGAATGCGCCTCGCGTTTAATTATAACAATTACCGTCTCGTTTGGCCGTGCGCGGAGCGACGAGTGAGCCGCGGGCACGGGAGTGCGAAATTATTTAATTGCAAGTTCGCGCGCGAGATACTTCACGCCTCATGTCGGATGCGCCGATGATTAAGCAGCATGGAATTATCATCAAATTCGCACCGTGCTGAAAAATAAAATGCAATAATGTAGTATCGTTACTATAGAATTACAGTTACGCGTATGTTCGTTGATTTGAATGTTGTTATATTACCTTGTTATACGCTACGTATTTAATTTTCGATAAAAAAATTGATCTGGAAAGTTGAAAATCTGTGGTTTTCGAAAAAAAATCTGCTTTTATAGAATATATATATGTATTTTTGTAATAATCATCTAGACTGATCAACAAGTCTAATAAATTTCGACATAATGCGTATTTATTGGTGGAAAGATCGCGGTGTATTCATGGAAGTCTCGTCCAAAAGGAGGAAACGCGACGGTTCGATGGATAAGGGGTCGAAGGGAGGTACGGAGGGAGAGATACACGAGATCCACTATCTCGCGAGGGGAGGTAGCCGACTGGTACTTATTCAAAGAGCAAGTCAACAGCGGCAGCTGGTTGGCAACTTACGAGTGTAAGGAGATTCTCCAACTGACTACTAATGGGACTAGTACTACCAGTATAAACCGTGAAAGAGAGAGAAAAAGAAGGCGGGGGAGAGATCGAGAGCGAAAGGAGAAAGAGAACATTTAAATCCACAACAAGCACGGGAGATTTCCTCGCTTCGCTTGTCTTTGCCTTCTCAGATACGCGGCACTCTCGTCGTTGCTCGCGCGCTAGTATTGCGCTCGTGTGGGAGATGTCTAAGAGGATTCTGTACGGGCTCGCTTTTTCTCGCGCGGTTTCCTGCTCGAGAACATCGATATGAATTCCCGAGGCTCGCGGTGATAAATATGAATGCTGGACTTAAAGGAGATTTAGAAGCGGCTCCCGCGAGGCCAAGCGTATAAATTATGAGCGCGAGTGATGCATCGCGTACTGATCCGCCGAGCTTTCGGCCTAATTGATTCTCAGATTAAGAGCGACGTCAGAGATGATGTTTCTACATTTCATACGATCTAATGCAAGTTGCCACAACGTAATAAATAGTTTCGCACATTTCACTACCGATGCTCCATATCATTTTGGTGCGATCTGATCCTCGCTTACATGGCACAAAGCTAAATTGCCAAGATATCCCACGTTATTTTCATGCTTAACGTGCGAATTTGGCCGTCGTAGGATCGATATATTCATCATTATCCGATTATTCTCGACAGTTGAGGAATCCCGCGGAGAGACACGGTGTATCAAACGCCGTGGTTGTAATTCGCGTCTATGTACCGACCATAAAGCACGACTCACTTATCCTCGACATTAGATCGGTGTCGGATGCACGTGTGCGCCGGTTGTGCTGACAGACACGTGCGTAAGCACAGGCGAGCGCGCGGCGCGATGGCCGACTCTTAAAATTATTACAGCAACGTGCTCGCGATATCTCGACGCGGACGACACGTAGAGCGGCGCAATGGCCGCTTAGATGATTCCTACTCAAAGGATCGGCATCGTGTGGGTGAGACATGCTCACGGCGGCGAGTGAGCACGCCTCTCGGCAGTCTCGGCTGGCGTGGCACGCGTGCGTGCGTATGCGTGAGCGTTAACGCGTCGAGAGGGCACACCCGCGCCCGAGGCACGCGCTGTGTGCAACACGCAACCTGGAGCACGCCCGGAATTAAGGGAACAGCACGCCGCCACGCTTGGATCGTCGTCGTTTTTCAAGATAAAGCCCGCCGAGTGGACGGTATCGCCGCATTTCCTGCGTGACTTTTCTCGCGATATTCATCGATATCTCGTATACGCGCCGTGTTCTATGTCGATGGAATTTAAATGGAATTTTATGATCTAAAATTTCAGTCGTATTGATACGGTTTTATTTAATTTTTTAAAGACTAATGTCCAATATATTGATATCTAATTAGCTATTTAATTATTCTTTATTTTGATATACATGTACTAACTTATAATTTAATAAAATTTCGATTAAAATTAATTCATAGTATTATATAAATGCTCAGGCCAATGAAAAATTGAAAACGTTCTCACATATAGTTTTTTTTTTTCATAGATAACGATTTAAGTTTGTTGAGAGGCACTTTGGTATAGATCTCGAGAGTACAACGAACGCACGGCAGGTTCATATAGCATCGCATGTTGCATCTTGTCAGGTCATAGATTTAACCGCAGTGTGTTATCCGTTCGTAGCGGTTCCTTCTTCCTGCTCGAGCACGGCCCCACCGCGCGATCGTCTCCTTTTCCTTCGCCCTCGTATCTCCACTTTGCATACTGGCGCTCGTTATGAGATGTCAGGTACGCTCGAATATGCAATCGGGAGAGGAATCTGTCACACGACTATCGTTAGATCCGGACACGCGATCGATACGCCGCGAAAGGAGAAAGTCTAACAGCTGAAACGCAATTAAACGAAATATTTCGCGCTGCTTTCTAATTGCATGGTGAAGATTGACGCGAGTGAGAAAATTCAAAAAATCAAAAGGATTAAGTGGAAAAGTTTCATTTTCAGATATTACGGCATACACTGTAGACTGTAGAATGTTGAACGACGTTCGGATGTCTCGGATCAGACGTAAGTATGCGCGATCTGTGTCGTGGATCGACGTCCGACGATCTACCGGTACGATAGGTCCGCTAGAGAAACGGATAACAGCGTGCGATTAAATCTATGGGCCTGCCTTCGACGGCTTCGTCTCGGCCGGCATGAAGGATATTTGTTTCGGGACGAGGATATTCATCTTGTGTTCATGCTCCTGCGGGGATCTACGCAAGAGTGGCCGCGTTGAATTCGAGAAATGTACGAAAGTCACGAGGAAAATATTGCAAACCAAAATTTAACTTGACTAAAAAAATCTAAGGCAAATCTAGTCCGTTCTGTTATGCCATTCAAATCAGAAAAACTAATTTATCTGCGTGCATTGTCGGGCGCATTAGGGAAGAATATCAAAAGGACATTAATCAACATTATGCCATTGCATATTAGTGCATGTGCACATCAACCTCCTGCGCCTGCATGCGGCTCGATAATAAATAATTGAAGTGCCTGTATGACCTATCTACCGTGCATCGCCAATCTCGGCGTTTCTGTTTTCTTCCTTCCTCGTGCTATAGAGTGCACCCGCTGAGACGATTAATCACCGGGGCGAGTAATTGATAAATTATTCGTATCGAGGGCGGGGACACTCCTCTGCGCAGCGAACTCTTCGTTTCTTTCTCTCTCTTCGCGCTCCTTTCGTTTCCGCCGACGGCGGATTATGAGCTCAGCCATCGTGTACGTTAATCTTCAACGTCGGCGTCGGATCACTGAAAGCGATACAAGATGAGACCACTGTGTTATCACTGAAAAATTCATAAAGTCTTGTCTTATTTTCTGTTTTTTTTTCTCTTATTTTACTTCATCATCTACTAAATCATGTGACATGGAAATGTAAATGTCATGTCTTAACATTTTCTTCATTTTCATATTATTAACGAAATTATTCCACAAATTTTGTATCTGTATTGAACAACATTGAAGAAAAGATCTTTATTAAAGCGGTACCGCTGCTTAATATTAGAATTAGATGGAAATCGTCGCGAAATGAAATAAGATCCATGACGACAGACACCGTTATATGGGATGAATCTAAGTAAATGAGAAAACAGAAAGATCTATGGTTCGACGATGACGTAATCTTAAAGCAAAGAAAAAGGATTTATTTCTTCCTTTGTTTCATCATGTAGTTGCATTAGTTATTATCGTTTATTATCACTTATATCGATCCCTAATTTTGTGCGATAATTTCAGTTTATTTGATTGTATTATTCTTACAATCTGAGACTTTTTCCTAAGATGGGATATTTGAAAATCTCAATCAAAGTATCTTTAAATTAATTTTTATCTATGGATCTTGAGGTGCATGTAATAAAATTTTTGATTATCGGGTCTGGAATTCAAATTTACCAAAGCGACCGTACAGTTAGCTTGCAAGACAGTAAATGCGATTCGTTTATTTGCGTTGCGTTTCCATCTGAGCGATCAACGATTGCAGTCACTCTGAATTCTTTCTCGACCACCGTCGGAGTTTAATTTTGATACGCGCCTACGCAATATCATCGCGATCAATGGTCGTCGTGAGTGAGAGAGATGGCTCTCGTTGGCCGGGTCAAAAGCGTACTCGAGCGGGAATAAATGCCCGACAACTTCGAACGATGGTAGTAACAGCTCCGCGCGAGCTCCGTGGAATTTATCGGACGGATCATCGCCGAGGTAAGAAGGTCGGGATTAACGGTGGTCGCGTCCAGTACGAAAATAAAACGCTCCTTAAAAAGCCTCTCCGTTGACCCGACGTGCCCGTCGCTGCGTTGCCCGGGCAATGAAAAATGCTGCCAGCAACAAAACCTTTACGGGGCATCCGCCTCGAGCATTTCGCAATGTTATCGCGAGAATCGCGCGAGAATTGAGCCGTTCCTTCGACACATCTATTGATCGTTTCTTTGTCGTCGATGCTTTAGGCATGCGGAAGCATATAATTCTCTTGTGCATATATCTTTTCAAGAGAAAAATTGTAAAAACTATAATCTCTTGAAGAATCGGAGAGTTGTATAAAGAGTTGAGAAAAAAACACTAAAATTTTTATTATTTTTAAAATAATCTCAATTAAAATTGAAAGAAAATGAATATAATTAAATAAGCTACAATAATTGGGAAAAATGTATAAGTAAGAATTTCTTTTTATACTTAAAGTGTATAATAATATTATTATCACATTATAAAAATTATTCAATATTTAATAATACAAAGGAGAATATATAGATTATTTAATTTTTTAAATTTATAAATTATTATCGATTACTTTGAGCATTTCTCTGGAGAGATGAATCAATCATATTCTCATTATAATGTGTAATTAGCAATTGGGAGCATTTTGGAATAGAATGGTATACGGAAGGTGTGTTTAGTCGATTAGTACATATCAGTGATCGCATATTGCTCTTTACGCTCGCGATGTCCACACAGCGTAACCGGCACGTGCGCGTATCACGCGACTATCTTTGCCAGACTTGTGTCGCAAATCTCGAAAAGGAATAGCCAGCAGCAATCCCGCGGTCTTTCCGACTCGTAGACGCTATCAGCAGCGGGTCTCGGGTGTGGAGACCGAGGATGCCCGTTCTCCTTTTGTCCCCTTGTATCCGACGCGGCGTCGACGGCACGGCTCGGGTCTCGACGCATACGAGCGTGGCGGTGCGGTTTCGCGTCCGATAAGTTACTCGCCACGGTTTGCTGACCGTTGTGATAGGCGGGCGCCAAGACCACCGACTGTCTGGGAATGTGTCTCCCTTGAAATCGGAACGGAGTGCCGCGTCGGGATTTAAACGGCGCTGCGCTATCGAACAATGCACTAGGGGGACGCAACGCGGAACGATAGTCTCGCGAGATCGTGGCGCAAAGGTACGAAAGGGTCGACGACGCCCGTGAGCTGGCTCTAGGTCAGCCTCGGAATGGAAGCGATATTGCGTCAATATCGAGAACGCGACGTAATAAATAAGACGAGAATAGAGTCTGGACTACTGAAATAAAATATCGCCCGTAGAATGTTATCCAGTACGCAATCTTGCCGACGTTGCACGAAGACAAACGCGACGCGAAAGAACTGGGATCCCACAATGTGAAGAATCCGGAATCCAAAGACTACGGGATGCGAGAAACTCAAATTCCAGAACTCTTAAAACTGACCCGATTAATATCAAGATTCGTAAATTCCATTTCAGATGATCATGAAAGTTTTAAGATAAGAAATCTCTTTCTCTCCTTTTAGAGTGGAAATTTGCTCCACTGATTTTGCAGTTTCTTAGCCCCATTTTGTCACATATTTCGCCTCCTACGATTTCATTAAGTCCACCGGTAGGTCAGGTTTCCTCTCACCTTGCGCGATTCGCTCGCACATGTACGCTTCGCCTTCGATGCACTCTTGCGCCGACGATGCGTCTACGCGCAAAAGTCACGAACTTCCCACCCTTTCGAGGGTGCAGGGACACGAGGCGAGACTTCCTCCAGCACGGTGCGGCGCGCGCGATCGCAGCCGGGGGACGCGCTCGGAGCCGGTTCTTGCGCCACGCACAATGGGCGCGTTGCGACACGCGCGCGATTATACGCGCCCGCCGCCTGGATACGTTTAACTGCCACGTTAATTTATTCGTGCCGCTGCCTATCGAGGGCGGCCGCGCGCTCTCTCGCGAGAGAGCTCGCGAGAGCTCGCCGCGACCGGCGAAAAATCCCGCGTCGAGCACGCGGACGACACACAATGGACCATTCACAGCCCGATAGCTCTTGAAAAATACCGCCGCACCGATAAGCGCAATTTCTCCGCAAGAGGTGCTGAAAACGCAGTGGAAAGCTCAATAGAATTCTGAATTAGGCTTTCGTTTATCTCGGACAGGGCCAGAAAGTTAATTGCACAGTTTTCCTGTTTTTTAAATTGATTTTAGAATTAAATATGTAGTACATATACTAAAAATCTAAAATTTAAAGAATAACGTCTCAAATATGATAGGATATATATTTGTCTGCTTTATCTCATTTTAATGACAATAATAAGTAAGAAGTTTGTCTTTTCTTCTTGCTTATATTATCTTGTACTTTACGTAACTAATACGTCTCACAGACTCAATATTAAGAAAGAAAAATTCATGATCATTTATATTTATTATTTTAAATAAAAATAAATGCAAGAGAGAGAGAGAGAGAGAAAAGGGTGGGGAAAGGGGGAATCCAAGGAGATCGGACTCTCGATCGTAGCTTTCCCGAGTTTCTCGATCCTCAGAGGTGGTCCACGACATACTCGGCGCGAAACGCTGGAGCATGTACTCTTCTCGGAGCATGTACCATCGAAAAGAACACTAAGAGGTGCTCATCTTGCCAATACCGCGCCCCTTCGCCGATTCTCGCGCCGGGATTCGACAATAAAACATGATATTTACACACCGGGCGTACACTATAATTGGTGATATAGAGGGCCCGTGGTCCCGCAGTAGGCGATGCCTACAAGTGTAATCCATTAAGATGCGCCCACTTTGTTTCCTGCCAGTGAATGAATGCGCCACCGGCACAGCGTCGTACGACGCTAAAATCGCGCTGCACGTAACGCATATACGCACGCTGATTTGCTTCGCATGCTCGTAACTTCGTTCCGCCGACACGAATGGACATCGCCGATTAAACGCGTCAGTGCTATTTCTCTTCTCGGAAAGAAAACAAGGTACGGCTGAGAATGCAAAAATTTATTCTCGCTTATACGATGCGGCGAATCTATCAGATACTTAATTCTTGTAAATTATCGTATTACGAAACGAGTGTTATATTTATAAATTTATTTCTAACTTGATCATTCAAAATTTTTCGCAAAATTCATCTGTCTTGCATTCGTGAGTCTGTATAGGAAAGTGTATCGACTCTGCTAGCTCGTGAGTAGGCATCGTCATGTGTCTATACATCGTAGCTATGCTCTCGCTGATGCATAGGCGTGAGTAGGTCGCACGCAGCACGTTGATGTGTCACCGTGCATTGCGTTTCGCAAGGTATCGACAGACTATGTCTGCGGTGAATATCTCATAATATGTAATCACGTGAGAGCGCTTACTCATTATCAGAATTGAGAGCCGGAGAGCGAGAGGGGACGATTGATCAATTAATCTTTGTTATTCTATATTGATCATGTAATTACTTGTACATTACGGTTTTATAAATTTATAAGCAAGTGTTACGTACATATTCTTCAGATTTAATTTCCTTTGTATTAGTTCATGAGATAAAAAAATGCAATACGAGTTAACATTGAAAAATTGGACCGGATTGGAATATGTACCGTGCTGTATAAATCTCATAATGGCGCAGATCACTATCCCCGCGTGCCGTTATTAAGCAACCCGCGAGCAACAGAAGGAGCAGAAAGAGAAGAAATGCGGAGACACGTGATCGGATAATGAGATTTTCTAACCGTGGAAGCTCGGGTGGAAGCGCGAGGGAGGAGCGGGTCTTTATTAAGGTCTCTGTGGTCACGAAGGGACTCACAGATCGGATCTTTCGGGCCGGTGGCCACGGGAGAGGTGAGCTCATTAATTCAAATAAATCGCTTATGCGCCGCGACGATCTCTCGAGGCTCAGAAAAGGAAAGGCAGTCTTAGCGCGTAAATCCGACAAAGACGAGTGCGGAAATATATATATATATATATATATATATATATATATACATATATATAATTGGTATATGTTATTCTTATCTTTAATGCATTTCTATGATAATATAATTTCTAATAAAAAGGACTAAAAATCTAACAATTCTGAAAAACAATCGAAAATATTTTTTAATATTATTAGGTCCTACAAAAAAATGCTCAGGTGAAAATTTCTAAATATCGGTTATATATATGTAGAAGAAGTAATTCAGGTTGCGCATTTTTCATCCATAATTTTCTTAACCATACAATACACTGTAAATATCTCTCCAACAATCTCTTGGCTTACTGATTCTTTCTCTTTCTTTCTTTTGTTCTTTCTTCTGTTTCTCTCATTCTCTCAGGCGGAATAGGGGCGTTCAGGTCGTGAGATAATTTTTCATTTGAAGCCGCCAATTACCGGTCGCGGTTCTCTTATCGCGACAACGCCTCCTAGAAAGTCAATTTAGCGGTCTCTCGCCTCTCTGTCGGCTGGCGAAAAGTCGGCTCGATATTATTCCGAGCGAAATCAGGAGATCGCGGCTGCGATTTCAGACGGGCGAGAAAAACCTGCTCTCCATCCACGGTCGCGCGAGAGCGGTCTTACGACACGCGTCGCGCGCGCCGCCGCCGCCGCCGCCAAGAGATGTAAGCCGCCGATATAAGATTTATGTTCCCTGCGCGACGTGAACCCGAGCGGTGGATTAGAGATAAATCGGCGGCGCGAGCACCTCGGACGAAGTAGCGAGTTGCGTTAAGTAATGACCAAATTTGGAGTAATCGCGACTACTTAGGTGTACTTGTGTCACTCGAGCTCGTTCGAGCATGTCTGACTCTTTTTCTTTCTGCGAATGTCACCCGCCTTTAACGAGCTGGTCTTAGATTTAAACGGCAATAAATATATTAATTGTGGGAATGTTGCGGGATTGTCGGCGACCGAGCGAATGCGGGTCGTGAAAAGCCCCCTACGAAAAATCGACCGCGTGCGACCGCGTTTCACTTTCGACGCCCACCGAAGCGCGAGATCTTGGCGAGTGCGAGCGACTCGTGCGAGTGCGTGCGACGCGTGCGAGTGCATGCGCTCGAGAAAGGGCAGGTTCTACGTTTTGTTTCGGCGGATTCGGCTTACCGGCCGCAGGCTTATGGTCAAGCAGGTTTTATGGTTTACACGACGGCATATATTTAAAGCGTCCCGCGCCCGTGATACGGCTGCTCTGAACTTTCGTTACGCCCACGCGTAAGCAACCGGGTGCGAAAGACAACACGTCGTCGCGGTCGGGTCGGTTTCCGGAAGTCGTCCCTTTCGACACGCCGTGAAATCGTCAAAATTTCACGCCGTCCCGTCGCGTCGATCGAGTTCAGTTTTCCACGAGTCTAACAAATTTTGACCCCTTTTTTTCTTTTAATAAATTTTAAATAATTCTTGAAAAAATTTCGATAAAACGTGAAAAATAAATCAAAGAATTCTACAACAGATAATAAAAATATTATTACGCAAATGAAGAAATATCACATATATAATTACTATATTATCGAGACGGCGGCGTACAGTAATTTTTTAAGATTGTTCCACGAACCGTCATCGAGTGTGCCTCTCGATTAGCCGATCACAATATATGATGTCCGTAGATCAACCGACCGAATCGCTAGAATCATCGGCGCTACACAAGCCATAATTGGATCGATCGGACGATTGAGCAATGACGAATGATCCGTCTAAATGCTAAAGTGTTCGTAATGGGGTCTCTCGGAGTTATTAAGTCTATCCGTCCATCCGCGCTGCTTTTAGGTCCATTAATTTCGGTTTACGGTGCCTCGTTATACATGTCTCGCGTTGGTCCACGATTTCGACCGCGGAGCTGCCATCGAGACCAATTATGCCAAGTATGCAGCCGCTTCACAGATAAGATTATCATTCTGAAAGATCCGCAGCGGAACACAAATGTCGCACGCTAGAAGCGAGACATTTAGGTCATTTACCGATATATCATACTTGGTTGTCGTGAAATTTATTTATTTTTTAATTTTGTTATCTAATAAGGTAATTAATTTTACTTCCATCGCTTTTCTCCAAACTTTCTATAATATCTTTTCAATCGGGTGACATATCAGGTGAATCGTATAGTCCATTTTTTAACTATATTATTTTCTGGCTTTATTATCGTTTTTATTGCAAATAAAATTGATATTTTTATCTTTCGTATTTCACAATCACGCGCTGCGTTTCACTTGGTATTCTTTTTTCGTCGTTTCTCATTATAAATTTCTCACTTATATTCTGTTTCACATTTTGTGGACTAAAAATCGATGACACGAAGTTGACAATAAAACCGTAATCATCGTTAAAGTTGATAATGGCGTACCGAAAATTGCATTTTCTTTGTGGAATTATGCGTTTATAAGTTCATGCAATGCATCGAGCGATGTGTCGCATATGTGAGGGAGTCAATGGCGGTCAATGGCACGAGCGAGCTCGATCAGGTCCACAGGAGCAACATCTCACCGACTGGCGTAGCGGGCGGCACCTGGACCGGACTTAACCCGACTGGGCGAGCACTGAACATCGTTAACCAAGCTTCACACTAAACCCCCTCGATTCGATCGTTTATTTAAATTAAAATTGTAATTGATTTTCGGTTACGTTTCATTCGTGAAATGTATGATGGCAATTCATATAGTTCCTCGAATCTTCTCCGATTTAAAAAATTTATAAATTCTTTTATCTTTGCATTCTAGAAATTTTCATAATTAAACAATGGAATTAGTAGATTCTTAAAAAATCTTTGTAAAAAAACCCTTTTGTAAAAAAATGGATAGTGTTTCCTCACCTCTTTCAGTCTTTACACATTTTACAACGATTAATGTAATCAAATTATGCGAAAGTAATAATTAAATGACAATAAATCAAGTCAGTAATGCCGCATGACTTTTCATTCGTCACGCTGCTTTGAATCAGGATGGTCACGGTGATCTTTCTCAGGCATGCCGATAAAAAATGTCTGCGCGTGTGTTACGGCGAGTTAACGGTGGACAGATCGCGCGAGTGATTAGCGCGCAGAGATTTTTTTTCTCGGGATTATATCGGACGGTGATTAATCGATTTTCGCCAGTGTAGCCACCGGAATATTGTTAACAAATTCTCACCGAGTGAGCGAGTGCGATCATTAGCCCGGTGTGAAGGTCGCCTAAGGCGACATTGAAGCGCGGTCCAGAAGCGTCGTTGCTTCATGCTTCTGAAAACATTACCAGCTATGATAATCGGCGGCATTCATCTCCGCTACTCTTCTTTCTGAGCGATCTTTGCCCTGTCCTTTTCGTCGATCACGCTCTATTTCTCCCTTATCGATACAGTTTGCTATTTCTAGATCGAAATACTTACCTGAATTTTCGTCTTGATATATTTTCTGGAAATTATTGTTAATCAATAATCTTAATTATCAACGCTCAACGATATCCTATACCTCAGAATTTTCTAAGATTAGAAATAGCACCTTCTAAAGTGTCAAGTCTTATTCTTTAGGTATGCAAAATTATTGCTGCGTACGAAAGATTGCAGATCGCAGATAACATATCCACGTATTTTGCATTTAGCACATAAATCGATCAAAATCTTTGAAAGGGTCATGGCCTCTGCGGAGCCCTCGGGCCCCTAACTTTTCACCGTTTGCCAGCGCGGAAAAGGAGAAAGGAAAGGATCTGACAATCGAAGTCCGCCAACGATAAATAATAGAATTTTGTGTCGCGGTACAACGATTTATCGGATCTCAGCATAATCGATTCGTCGTCCAGTCGACCGGTGTTGAAATTTTTGGCCCGCGGTGAATCGTTGAGCCTCACCGAGAGGTCCGTAGTGCCCGAACCCACAAACTTCACGCGGCGGATTAGAGATTTTATCGATCGATACATGACTTTGCTGCGATATGCGAGACTAAAGAAATGTTCCTAAATAAATGTAGATCTTGACATGTAGAATTGACTTACAATTGTCGTGTTACTGTGCTTATTGATTTTAGTTAATCATTGTAGTTCCTTGATTACGCACTCGTCGTCTTAATTATATACTCTCAATCAGTACATAATTATATTATTAATTAGTTATTATAGTTATACTGATAGTATGTTTTTTTTCGTAATATTATACTCTCATATCTTTTCATAATTTTTACATATACTTATTATACAACTAGTATACCTTCTTTTCGCTCTCTCCCTTACGTTACATTTTGTTTTGTACTATCACTGCCATTTTTCGTTTTCTGCTCTGTGATCTCGGTCGCGCGTCTCATGCTATAACCAAAGAATCATATCATAAAGTAAAGAAACACCATGGAGGCAATTTTCGCCCGTAACTCAATTTACAAGCGATAACATAAATTCCCGATTTAATTCCGGCCACCCAGCTTCGCGTATAAAAACTTCGGGGACGCTAAAGGCCACAGTATGTAGGACGCGCGCGTGCGAGCTGGTACACCTGAATGCCGCGTGCATCCGAGAGAGTTTCATCGGCAATGTTTCCGACAAGCCGAGCGCCAAAATTATACGCATTTAAGCTGTCGAACACAATAAAATCGCATTCTGCGATATGATATCGAGGGGGAGCCTCGCAAAATCGAATGCGCGACATCGTCGGGACGCGAGGCGAGGCGATCGACGTAACGCAACGCAACGCAACGCGACGCGACGCGACGGCGACGCGACGCGACGCAACGCGACGCGATTTCTCCGGGGCGAAATTTACTAAAATCATACGGATTTAAATTCAAACGCGCAGTAACGTATTTCACGCAGTACAATATGATACCGCGTGACACCCATGTGGATCCCTCGCAACACACTGTCGACGATTTCTCCGTTTCGAATCTCGAAGGAAGCGTGCATTGCCTCAGCCAATACTTGTCCGGTCAGGAATCGCAGGACGGTATTAATAGAGGACTACTCGGGTGCTGGTCCTCACCGCGTATTGCTATTGCTTTTGCATTCGTCTTCGAATTATTTTAATATCACAACGCTCCTGCCGTTGGAGAATTTGATTTATCGATACCTTGAGATATGCCGATATCTATGCGTGCTATATCTTTCTCTCAATTCCTATGAAGAAGAAAAAATATCACAGCCAGAAGATCTCGAAGATTGTCTTACGTAGGTCCGATTGTATCTTGTTGTCATTATTTCAGAGTGCATATTTTTCACTTAATATTTTATCGTCATTATTATAATTGTTAGATATTATGTATTCTTATTTCTTAAACTTATTATACAATTTTAGATATTATCTTATACATATTTTAAATGAATTTATTATCTTTTTGGTTTTTTATTCACTGTGCGGATATATGAACATTTACTTATTCACAAGATGGTTTCGGTTGTTTTAGGTACTGATTTGAGAATGTTAAATTCAAATACGAGACACAATGTTTCCGTCGTCTTCGGTCCGCGCGCGCGTTCGCCAAGTTTCGCCCGAATCTCTTCCACACGGTTGAAATAGGTCGCTCGTAAAAGTCGCGCTATAAATTCACCCTGAGATCGGTGTCGCCGTGGAAATCTTATACAGGGGAGACGCGGTCGTAAAACCGACTGCCGCGATTCCTCGGCCTCAGGAGAGAGAATCCTCCTTCCACCGGACACGGACGAATCTGTATTAACGCGCGTCCGTTACTTTTTAGCGTTTTTATGAGCTCGCCCCGATGCGAATTGCGAAGCATGGATGTTGTTTACACGGGGAACATTCAGAATGACTAAATTACGGCGAGTATTCGCCGCCTGAGCAAGTATTTTATAGGACGGGATTATAAAAATGTTATTTTCAGACGACTTATTTTGATTGATTTGATAATTTGTTCCGATAATGATGGCATAAAATTCATAATCCGCTGCATATTTTGCAAAGACAGATATTGGATTTAAAATATATTCCATTTTTAACATGTTCAAATTTATATGCGACTTCAAATATTTACGGTATTATCGATACCTACCTTTAACGTGTCTTATACTTCGAAGATGGCAGCTGGCATTAGACGGCATGCTTTTAGCAGCCAAGCAGTCAAGGGAGGAAAGAGGGTGCACTTTATTTATTTATTGTACTGCGATTTGACTGTATAGTATAAATATGATAGGCAATTCTTGCATCTAAAGCGGAAAATTTGTGAAAAACAAAATTTTGTATAAATCATGACTAATGAATAATTATGAATGAATTAATCAATTTTTATTTCTTAAAGTTGTCTACTTTAACAAGTTAGCAAATTAAACATAGATAAAAATATTGCACACGTTTTTTTTCCAGTCACAAATAATGAAAACAATGTTGTCACGGTTTCGATTTAAAGATGGAGCGTATCTTTGAGAATCATGTGAAAATTAAAAAAAAATAGAAATAAAAAAAGGGAAAATCCGTTAGGCCTTGTGGAGATTCGACTCGGGGCCAGGTAAACTCCAGACACGGGCTTTCCAGGACGATGCGCGATTGAAAAAAGTCGTCGCTTCTGCGACCATGCGACGAAAATCTCGACGGGACGATATTCCCTTGTTCTTTTTAAAGTTTAAAGACGGTATATATATGTGGAGAGACCTATATGTCGTCGTTCCGGGATGCCCCCGAGTACATATACATACCTCGGCCTCGCCAAAGACGCAACCTCGCAGGGCCTTAGCCTCCGATCCATTCAAGATCGTACCTCGTGCAGGCACTTTGTAAGCCGCGAGCACAATAAAGCCAGCCAAGCTGAAAGGTACCTGCCGCCCGAAAGGTACCTCCGTGGTCCTGGACACCTGCGCAAGGAGACTTTTGATTTTTCTCCTGCTGCTATGCGCTCGCCGAATTTGTCATTCACCCTGGGGCCAAGGCGCGCACTTCGTGTTAATGAACCCTCAACCCCTTGACATTGCCTTTCCCAAGGTATGAAACGCACAGTTCAGTTGTAAATAGAATATACCTGCATCCTTGGAATTTTATTTTCTTCCAGAGTTGCCTTTACGTAAAAATTTTATATATAAAGGGAAAATGCATTTCTAAAATTACTGTCTAAAATGAACTACATTCTAATTATACGAACGTTTAACACGTTTAAAAAATAAATATAATTTAAAACTTTCGATTATAACTTTTTATTGTAAAATATTAGAGAGTAGATTTAATAGAATTTGAGAAAATTGAAAAACACAAATTAGATATTCTTTGACGAAACTTATAAGAATTAAAGGCGGATCTGTCGCAACGCAATTGCGTAATCGCCTATTTAAGATCCTGCGCGGAGTCAACGGCGGGAGACACGCGATAGAGAGAAGGGCTGAAGGTCGACTTAGCCGGAAATCTATGTGCGTATATGATCCTACGCCGTGCCATTGAAAGTCCCACTAGTTGGGCCCCGTGACGAAGGTAAAACGTCGTATGTGCCGACATTAACTAAATCTGAACAAACACGCTGCCGCGTATGCTCTCCCTCTCTCTCGCTCTCTTATTCTCGACCAGCTGGTCGAGTCCAAACAGCCCCATCCCCAAAGTTCGACCCTTACGAACGACGAATATGCCGCGTATGTGTGTGCGAGCGTGAAATAAAAAGCGAGTAAGGCCCCTGGAACGGTACACCCGGGGCCCTTCAATGGTACTCGTGCGGATCCGCGCGCTTAGGGTAGTACGTGTAAACGCGCCTAGAAAACCTGATCGAGAACGAACCTGATATCCCGCCAGGAACGTAGCCGGGTACAGTTAGATCAGGATATTCGCGGTTAAGGTCGCGCCGTACGTCTCTTCCCGAGGGATCATGTGTCTCTGTAATGTGCACGCGTCGGAGTAGCCTTCTAATGAGCGATAAAGCACTGGAATTGCTTGATATCTTCTCGAGTGTCTCATCGCGTGCAACTAGCGAATATAATTCGAGCTCCTGCAAACGATAACAGAATATGATACGGCTCTTACGGCTTTTCGACAGTTATTTAGTAGTTTTCTAACAGAAGACTTCCATTTTATTTAATAGTTTTTGATTGCTGCATAAATTTTATAGATCGCGTTGATCAAAACTCATTTCGATTGAATTCCTTGATAATCTTTAATCCATTTTCTTTCTGTATACTCTTTGTATTCTTTCTATATATACATATCGACAAATAAATATATATCGTAAATTGTAAGAGCCACTTGATTAAAATCCTGTGCAATTAATTGGTATCTGAGCGATCGTATCGATAGATCATATCATAATTACTGTGGCAATGTACCTGCGCACGTGCACATCGGCTGATATCAATGCGAGGTCTGCGAATAATGAGACTAACCAATGCAAAGAATGCAGGTCGATCTCCCCACCTTCGTGCCATGGCAAAGATCAAGGTGGTCCAGCAATGGCGTCGTCGGATCGCAGTTGTATGTTCACGATTACGCAAATGCAAATAACGATCGAACACATTGCTTCTTCTCTTTATCGTCTCCATGTTTTTTTTGGCAATCTTTCTTTTCGATTATGTCGATTATGAATGCCTTCCACTTATGATTTTTTTTTAACGTCGCGGTTTTACGGTGAACCATTTATGAATTCTCTGAAAATCGCAAGCGCCACGTCATGTAATTCATCGACTTGTTCGCGTTTTTTTTATTATTTCCGCGAACATCGCGGTTCCGCTCATAAAAGACGAGGGAGGATAATTGACGTCGTTCAACGCTTTCATGCTTGAAATAAGATGGACATAGGTGAGCACCGGGCTTCTTTAGCATCGCCGGTTCCCGCCCCGGAGAGCGTCTTCGTCTTCGTTCGCGCTGATTGATAATCCTGACGGACGTCGGTCGTAGTATTAGCGTCACGGTGCTCGCCGTTCCTGTCGCAAAATGACGGGCGCGCGAAGAGCGAGAAGGAAGAAAACCGACAAGAAGACGAGGCCGCCCGTATGTCGGCCTCGCAACCTGATACCGACGGGCAGCGCGATTTTATTCGCCGTCATGAAAGAGACTTTATGCCCTCGACTGAACTTGCGCTGTCTGATAACTGTAACAATTATTTTATTAAAGCTTTATAATTATAAAGGCCTTTGTTGAAAGGCTCTCTCCTTATAAAATCATTTGATTTAAGTCCCTTAAAAAACGATAGATCTTATCATGGACGTTTATAGACAGGACGTTTATAATCAGGAATCGTTAATTAGCGTCGCGCATTCGAAGAATTACAAAAAAAAAAAAACATTTTCTTTTTTGCCCAACATTTTTTTACACTCTTTAACGATTGTCCTTGAAAAGAACATTGTTGCGCATCACCGACTATCTGAAAAGGCCAACATGCGTGCGCCATCGTACCACGCAGGTACGGATCTATAATGCAGGATTTATTTGTTGCATCGGCACCGGCCGAATGTATTGCCGCGCAGAATCTGAAGGGCAGGCTTGACGGTAAGCGCACCATCCCGACGACGAGAAGGGCCAGGTGCTACCGCGGGGCGCGTGTCCATGTTGGGGTAGGGGGCAGGTGGGCCCCCTGCATTGTCAATCTCTGCCTTTCTGTACCCCGTGCCTAGCTGCGTATATACGGTCGCGCGCGTGTGCGTCTTGACGCACGAAGGGTTCACCGACGACGACGACGACACAACGACAAACGCGTGTAAATACGTTCGTGCACGCATACGTATCGACGTACATGTATACGAGAAGGGCCTACTCGCGCGCAAATGGGGCCCAGCCGGGGCTGCGGGGTTGCGGAGGGCGCAGCTAACACATAATGAGGATGTACGCGGATGAAGAGGGGTGGCTTCTCAGATTGGGGATGGTGTGTGCCCACCTCGGCTCACCTAACCGAACGAGCACTCTCGCCATTGTAAGTAGAAAAGGCAGGTGATGAGAACGGCCGGTACCACGCGACTCCGCGCGACGGTTCTCAAATCAGGGACCCCGAGAGCGAAGATGGAAACTTGATATTCTGCCTTTAGATTTATATTCTACGTGCGAACGAGTTGAATTTTTGCGTCCATGTATATATTCTTCGTTTCTTGGCCTGTATCTTTTTAAAACTTTAAATTTTCCTTTTTTTGAATGAGTCTCCAGTTACAAAATAGAATAGATTTAACCTTTGGCTATCAGTTTGGAATTTTCATAAATTTTTATGATGAAACTTTAAATATATAACAATCAATCACAAAACATGGTATATTATACTTAGCATAAAGATAATTCAAAATTGTCATTATTGTAAAATGGATTAATAATATCGATTTCTGGAAAATTTAAAATGTTGGAATATACTGAGAACCATCGTCTATCCGCAAGCGTTACACCATTGCATCACTAGGCTGCAGCGTGCAAAAGTTGTTTCTCTATTTCGCATCAATACTTGAAGAGAGCATGTGCCATCAACTCCATGTTGGACCACATCTGGAATGGAGATGGAGGAATCTTTTCTAAAATTCAGAACGCCCTCACCCACACTGTTAACAGATTCAATTTCCAATTCAAGAAAGATTCAAGCTTTCCCATTCTCGAAAATCTCATCTTGATAAAATGTTTAAATGGATCGAAATAATGATAGTAACGAATCTCGTAGTAAAATTAATTATCGCAAATTAAATCGCAAAAGTAAAAATCAGCCAAGTATCAGACAAGCCCAGTATCTTAAGATTTGCGATAAAAGCTGTCCTTGATTACGTCGCGTTGGTTGTCTTGCACGAGGTCCTTCAAGCTGGAAAAAAGCAGCATGCTGAACGCCGGCGAGAAAAGTCTGGCATGCATGAGCAAGGAATCGTAAATCCAAGAAAACGCAGTAAATCTGCGCCCGCGGACAATGCGGCGTGAGTCGGAAGCGCCGTGATCAACGTGTGGATCAGTGAGACCGCCGTCCTGGCGTGGCCAATGAGATTATGGTCTTCTGGTCCGCGCTTACGCCCGTCCGAGGCTATCGCTTTAACTGGTCCGAGTGGAGTTGGGTCCGGTTGGTAGTGAATAACACGTGGAGATTTTAAGGATCTATCAGACTAGACGAGCGATGAATAGACATATGGGCTGAATGAGCCTCTTTGAATCGAGGCACCTATGTGTATCAACATTTTTAGCTACCGGTTTACGCAAGTAGAAAGATTGGCGCGTTCATTATTTTCGGATTGCGGGAAAAGAATTTCTAATCTTCGTGGTTGCAGATTTACTTGATATTTAATAATGGATAGTAATTAATTTTGAGATAACTGCGAATATCCGACGTTAAAAGATAGTAAATACATGTAATGACACGTGACATATTTCAAAATTATAAAGCTAAACTAATTTTATCATAAAAGTGGAAAAGTAAGAGCGATGTACGGTTGGAGATAGAAATTTAAATTATTTTTTTTTTTTTTGCTTAATTTCACGGGGCTCAACGTACGAGCACACATATGCGCAGATATCAGCGGCGCCGACGATCCAGCGGAATTTACGCGCGCGTTTATTACATCGAGTATTCATTATGCTTAAGGGATAAAGGCATTGTGCTGGTAATGTCGTGAAGGTCGTGAAGCGCCGGGCTCAACGCTCGAGCATTAATTACCAGAGTCGCAAATACGATTACGCCCGATTATAATCCCCCGCGGGACTATTAATGATGTGTAACGCGCTAGCCGTTAATGCGATTCTAACGGCGTATATCAAAGCTGCTTCGCCATTGCGAGCTCCTCTTTGGGGGAGGGAGGGGGGGGGCAGAGTAGGAGAAAATTGAAAAAAAAAATCTTATGAAAAAATCTTCAGATGCGCTTAGTTGTTTAGATTGGTTGGCTTGATCCTCATTAGTGGAGATTGGTGTCTTTCTTCTTCCTAGTGCGCTCGTAATTCACTATAGTCTCGCACCGCCCGTGGTGTCTCGTTCCCCACGTTGCTCTCTTTAACTCTTGGCTCTCTTTCTCCCGCCCTTGCTTACGAAGTCTCTCTCTCTCTCTCTCTCCCTCTCTCGCGGTCTAGAAACATAATAGCGTGATCTTAAACACCCAACACCGCGTAAGACAATCCTCCTATCAGCGCCGCCGTAATGGTCGCGGGGGACAATCGCTTCGCGGCTGGCGTGGGCTCACGAGCCAGTTTCTACAGCAACAACAACGTCGGTACGTTGTTGGTGCGGCCTATGTGTACTTGGATACGTCTAGCGAACAAACCGCTTCGAGCCTCATCCGTAAATGGCAGCGCGGAAGAGCGCCACGGATCTTCTTTCTGGACGGATGAATTATTGCGGCAGCGCGAGCTGATACGTGTTACGAACCGATGTCAACTGGAGTATGATGCCGATCGTAGTAGCCGCCGAGCCGCGAAAATTGTATCGACCGGTTCCTCGTACAGAGTTATGCCTGTCGGAAGAGAAGCGAAAGATTGGATTCTAATTATAAAATTTGCTATAGAATTTTTTCATAAAAAATATAAGCACATGTTATATAATTGAATTTGCTTTTTAATAAGATATGGATCGATGGAAAATTAATTAGATGCAGAATCGATAAAATATCTATTTTATAAGAGAAGAAGTTTCTATAATAGTTGAGAGAACGTTTTCTCTGCTTTCTATTCAGGCGATATTAACAGTAATCGATTGAAGTGATTGCTTTCGATACATGTATCTGTTGAATTGACCAATCCAGTGAGTATATCCCGCGATTGTCAACACTTCCTGCTTGCGTGCGGGCGAGGCGAGGCACATAAGCACGATCCGATACGAAATGGCGACGGTGTTACAGGTTAATGGAGCGATCAAATGGCCGCGATGTAATGGAACATGTGTGTACGGTGCTTAACGCCGGTCAACGACGGAGCGAAGTAACTGGCTCCAGATTTGCAGTATTGCTTTCTCCGTGCGTCTGGTTATTCCCGACAACACACCAACTTGCTCTTGAGTCTCGGCAGATCTCGTTGCTCGCTCGACAGGGCTACCATGGTAGCGTCATGTTGACCTAATACGCTTCCCGACTATCAATCATCTATACGCTTACATGGTAGGCAACTTTCTTGCATAATGTGACAAACTCGACGGACCTTACACACCCGGCAGATAAGGAGGATAACCGCCTGTAATTGCGCGGCGCCAATTTTTTTCTTGCGCGACGTATCAGCGTTTCGTGACGTTAACAAGTGTATAGTCGGTCGCTACATTGGCAATCTTCCGTGAGTAAGTGTTCAATGTAGCTCGGTATGGACGGTATGGATGGAAGAAACGAGATTATTTCCCGGGCAAATAATTGATCGCTTACATTTGTACATAAATACAGCGATTTCGCGCAATCTTTTTGCACGATGTCGCAAACGAGTCTATTACAAGTTATCGCGATTTCAAATTGCTTGTTAATTTACATCTTACATGTTATTTTCGTATATACCTGCTTGTTTGCGGGCCGTTCGAGGAGCGAAATGAAATCGCGGTGCACGTCTGTTGGAGCGCGGCACGCTCGTTGACCTAATAATACACTTCCCGGCTATCAATCATACCCGTGCGTAGAGCCCTAGCGCTGGTATACATCGTAACCGACAACTTTCTTGCATAATGTGACAAAGGCGAGGATTTCTCCATGCGCGGGCGGTACGCAATTCGCTAACGTGGACAATTCAATCAGAGGTCGATAAGAAGTTACGTTCCAAGTATTCGCCCACGTCGATTATGTTTCACATTCAACTACTATATCTTTGCTATCGAAACATGTACGATCTTGTTACAACGATTGGAATTTAATTCATGAAGTATAGTTTATCTTTTCCTCGATGTACACATATCGAAGATTGCGATAACTGAAAGCATCGTCTGACAAGGCATTTGGACGGAATTAAATCGGCAGATTGAAGCTTAATAGACTACGATTCGCTAAAATATCACGATCAGCCGAGATTGAACACTCGTAATAAAAAAAAAAAAACGTCGACAGATCGCAAGATGGTCGGTAGCAACGGAAATCTCGATTTCTTAGCGAGGCTGACCCGAGGGTGCGGCCACAAAGAGCAGCAGCGGTGTAAACGGAAGTGATTGCAAATCTTCGCGGTGTTCTCGAGTGCCCAGGTGCACTCCGAGCGGAATAATATGTTCCTCACGTCGGATCTAGATACTTTACTACGCGACGCATACGGGCGTTTTGCATGGCTGCTGGTCGCCTTTCCTTTCGTCTGGAAGAGAAACGGCTTGTTCGCGAACGGAAGAAGAATCGCACTCGAGCCAATCAACGGGAGCTAATGGAAACGGAGAATTTCGTTCTCTCTCTCTCCCTCTTTCGCATTTGCCTGCACGTCGTCGTCATCGGCCGATTCGGAAAGGGGTTTGAGACTCCGGTGTCGAGGCTCGAGTGTCCCGCGAAGAGGAAGGCTACTTCAGGTTCTCAGGACGAAGCGCGTGAGAATCGAGACGGTGAATTGAATCGCCTCGAGAACAGTCGCGGCTGCCAGCGTCGCCGCAGGGGCGCCCGTGTTTCATGTAGGAATTCATTACCACTCTTAATGCTCCAACAGGCTTTCTCATCGCCGCGAAGGGATATGTTATATTCTTTCCGTGTCGCTCGCAAAGTCCTTGAGGATCGACGACAGACGTAGAAGAACCGTTGGTGCAATTCGGGATTGAAATTGTCGTTCGGAACCCGCATTGAAAAAATACATTTATAGTGATTGAATGGTGATGAATCTTCGTTAATAAATGTTTCATTACTTTCAATTATCAAATATTATTCTTTTTACTTTGTGCGTGTATGTTACCATGTGTGTTGTGTGGTTGAATCGCTGAAATATGCTCAATTGATAGAATATTATATTGCCTAATTAGGCAATAACTACAGTGATGAATTATTCATATTTCGTCGATTGCTGTGCTGATAGATACGAAATAGTGTTTGTCGTGCCAGAATGGCAAACTGATTGCGACCGTTAAAGGGCGACATATTGATGGGGGGATCATCGCAGGGTGCTGAGAAAGAAAGGGGGAGGGGGAGAGTGTTGACAAAAGAAGCAAAGTTACAGAACGCCGATGCACACGCGACGCGGCGACAGATGCATGTGCACCTTTAACGTTTGGTCCATTGAGATGCCGCCTGCTTTCGTATGTTTATAAAAGAGTATTTACAGTTTATTATTAATAAAATTGCATTTTATTTACTTAGATTTTTTTAACGCCGCAATACATTAGAGCTGTATAACATAAAGAAACATTTATGATGATTTTTTGCCGATGAATAAGGAAAAAATATTAAGTATGTAAAAGAACAATTAAACATATCTTTTCTTTAATTATTTTTTACTTTAGTTTTTAAGACATGTATAAATACATAGTACTTTTTGGAGATCGTGAATGATTAGAATATAAGACGGTAACGTTGGAGTTTATCTCCGAAAATCGAAACTCAGGGAACGACATCCAATCCAAGTACAAACCGTTAAAAGTCGCCGCACACCGACGCTCCCCGAACGCCTGCGCCCAAGAGGGTGCAGCTTTTTGACGCCGCGCAAGGGGGCACGTTGGGTGCCGATGCACGCAAAATGCGGACAGATGCATGTGCATCTTTACGTACATCGGTCCGTCGGCAGCCGAGGCGAACGCACGCGCACATACGTTCCGCGCAGTCTGCCGCACAGCGCGATCCGCGTATAGGTGTACACATGTGCATCGTGCCTCGTCGTCACCGCCGGCACCCCGAGCACAATGCCAATAATAACCTATCGCCCTCGTGGCATCCCTCTCCTCGCGGATTCCAGCAGATGCTGCTTGATCCACGCGACCCCTCGCTCCACGGCGGTCTTCTAGTTTTGTCTAGGAGGGGTCGCGCCAGGGTTTTTGGCGCACACAATGAGCCGCAGGGGCAGGTGTGGACTTCCCTTCGACGGGTACGTGGCGAGCGCGTGCCCCACACGAGCGGGGGCGGGGTACTCCCTCTCTCCTCACCTTCTTCGCTCGCGCCGTTTTCCTTCTCCTTGGCTCCTTTTATTTTTCTCTCGCGAGCATCTTAAGACAGGGGTGGCTTCGCCTTTGGCACGACTTCCTCCCCTTCGACAACTGGAAAAGCTCGCCACGTGCGACTCTCCCGTTACCAAAGGGGAAGACACATGGCTTCGTTGGGGGTTGCAGCAGTCGATCTACGCAGTGTCTTGCGACAATACTTTTTGGCAATACCTCCTATAGACGTCGACGCAATCGAATCTTTCCTATTGTCGGTACGTCATGGAAAACGTGGGCGTTGTTTCCGATGGGGAAAAACGATTGACATATAACGGTCGCGATGCGCGATAGCTAAGCCAATTTAATCGCACATAAATCATTGCATGTCGCTAAGCTACTCGGTAACGCTAAATTATATAAAACTATTCATAAATGAAAGTCAGATCGCTTTTTTGAAAGATCGCAGAAACTTTATTGAAAAAAATCGTAACATAGTTTCTTTATATTTCTTTAAATAATATTATTGCACAATAATAACGATGTAGAAACGTGAAAGTGAACGAAATTTTTATAACGTTAATACATCTTAACATAATTATGGCGGAGAAAAAATATCTTAAAGATAAATAATTATTTTTCACCGCTTGATCATTTGAGTATCGGTGTCCTTATACCTAACCAGTGGCCCGTCCAAATCCTAACGGTCACCGCGAAGTCGAAGAGGGGTGGTGGCATGTGTGCGACGAATAATAAGAGCAGAGAACGCATGTGCGCTTCCGCGGGGCGTGTGTGTTCGCCCCCTTTTAACCAGGGTTTCTAAACGGACGCGTGCTATCGGTGAGAGTCGTTCTGGACCGCGCGGGGATATGCAGAAGGGCCCCGATTTAGACAAAAATAGTCCTTCGTGGCATCAGAGGGGTTTACATCCTCACGGACAGCTTGGCACGATGCTCAAAGGGTTCATTGTTATTCTTTGTCCGCTGTTTTGTATCATCCTCTAACTTCTCTAGAAGCATTTGACTTTCCGAGCGTTACGAGTAAGATATAAAATGAGAGAAAGCAGCCCGGGGCAGAGAGAAAGCAAATTGTTCACGAAAGTAATCATTTTCTTTTCATAAAATATTATTGAACGTGAAAATAAAATATTAACTTTAACCAGTAGCTATTGTTTAATATTTCCGTCGATTCATCTTTGTTTATTGCGCCATTAAAAGTGAAGACTTATTTGTTCAGTGAACGGAAACAAAAGACGACCGTTTCCTGTGGTCAAGTGCGACGGCCTACGTCTTCAAGTACTTTGCTAATAAGCTGCTGCTAAAAACAGAACAGCCGGTGCTACGGCTCGTGTTACGCTCCATAATGAAATACATTTCTTTTTTTTCTAAACTGTGTTTTTTTCATTTTTCATTAGTAGATATTTAGAGATATCTCAGAATTTCTGTTTCTCTGATTATTTGTTTCTATCCAGAAATTTTTCCTGGAATCTTTACAATTTCTTATTATACCCAAAAGTTTTTACAAATTTAACTCAATTTCGAATTCTCTCATTACATGTCTTAATTTCTTTTTAAATTATTGACACAATAATTTATAATCTTGTTTAAATTCTTTGATAAATGTTTGATGAATCTTTCCTTAGTTAGTTTTTTTGTAACAATAGCAGTCCAGATGTCGTTTTATCGAAAGGTACATCTTGTGGGTTAGCAACCCTCTCTTTCGTCGAAGAACTGATGGAAGAGAAATCGGTATTGTAATCCGTGGAAGAACAAAGCCCGCGGGAGGCACATTCGTCCTAGGGGATCAAGAAAGGGACGTCTCGGATGTCTACATCCGGTTGGTCACTTCCGGCACGCGCTAAGACACGTGGCCTCGGTTGCCCCTTGCACTCTCGTAGCCAGCCAGCTCCTTCACTTTATGCGTGGTGGGGAAGAGTATTTTTCTTGAAGGGCCAACTAAAATTAGTGCCCCTGTCCAGTCTAAGGGTCTGTATCTAAATATTAGGTAGGAAATAGCTTTTCGATCTGTCGAATGGAGTTTCCTAAAGTGGACGTATTGCTCAGCGTGACATGTCAGTGAATAGAAGAATAATTCTGCGGCGTACATAAATCATGAACATTCAATATCAACATTTTGCAACTTAAATAAAAAAAGGAAAAAGTTGTAATTATATACATTGATATATATTTATATATTTATATAAATTACAAATTTTTGTGCCAGTTTATTTTGGAATTTAATATACTATATTTTGTATTAACATGATTGTGTACCTACAATTATAAATTGAAATGTTATTTTTATCCGTATATGAATATTTAAAATATTCAGCTGCAAAACGCGTAAACTTGCATTTTAAGACGAATATTTAAAGAGAGCTTCTACGAGTTCGGCAGGACACAGACTTACACTTGTACGCCGTTTACGCAAGGCATCTCGCACTTGCCGCTATTCGTTTTCGCTCCGAGCGCGTACCTTGAATGGTCCATGGTTTTGAATAGAGAGGATTTCACAAAGAACGGAGCAAAAGGAACCGACAAGGGACTCCGAGACTTCTTTTGTCGAAGGGTCTCGCAGTCGAGGTGACACAGACTCGGAGTCGCGTCTCGGGGCCTGGAATCTGGTCCAGGTTCCCGGCCATCCACGATGAACCTGCCCAATCTATGAAATGCGCTCCTGCGCATCTTCTATAAAAGATGTAAGATGCGAGGAAGAAGTGTGTGGACAGGTGAGATGGCATGCCATTGATTCTTCTACTGAATTTTTGCATCTGTCGGTGGGTTGTTCTCCAGGAATCTCGTTTTCTAGAAACGTGTCGTGAATCCTCTTTCACGCTTTTTGAAATGTTCTAGTCGCGGTGGAGGCGGTTAATTCATCGCCCATAGTGACAAGTAAATCGCAGTCCTATCTTCGTTAAAAAAAAAGACATCTTTAATGCATCTGAAATGTTTCTATTTATTTACAGAGAGTTGTTAGTTTAGAAAATCTAATAATAATTAATCCATTGTATTTTAATATTGATACAGTAATTTATTACATTTTTATATTATTTATCTTACAATTAGAGAATATACAAGTTTTATGAATGATCGTTCGTTTGCTCACCGTTGCCATTTTTGGCGTTCATTAATGTGACCCTCCGCTACTTCCGGTGGAGACCAGGCAAAGTCTTTGACCGTCACCCCTTCGCGTCTCGAAGACATGAATGAAGTTTCGCAACAATGCGAACTCACCCCGAAAGAAAGGGTTGCAATTATGGCGCGCATGCATTGCTCCGGCGTGTATGCATCTGCCCAGCATCTGCGGACAGATGCACGGCCAGTCGCCTGTCTCGAATGCCCGGAAATGAAATTCTAAACACCTCCCCCTATTTTATGTTCCAGTTATCCTCCTTTCCTTCCTCTCCCTCGCCTGTTTCTTTGCCGTGTGAACAATAAGAAAGAGACTGACTGTAAAATGCATGACACGAATCACGGACGGTGCGAACTTCGCTTATTTGCTGAGGATAATGTTACCAATTAACATAACTGGTGATCTTTACAATTGGCATAACATTGGTGGATAGAGAAATAATGAAAAATTTGCAAGAACTCGCTTTGTAATATTTTCATAGACATTTCGTGGATGATTTCACTTATGGTTAAAGCGTTTAAGAATAATTCACACTTTAGCAGCTTATTTTTGGAAAAGCGTCGACACCCCTTTTCGACAAGGGAAAGTGAATGTCACGTAAGGCTCTTCGACTTTCGGCGTCAACTTCGAGAATTTCGACAAAACATCAACACGTGCTGTTTTTTCTTGGAAATGCTTTGAAGTGCCGACGCTTTTACGGATAATTCAACACCATTTAAAATAGAAAGAAACGTATCTGAAAGGGCTGATGTCTCGCATCTCGTATTCGCATACGGAAATAGAGAGAGTGATATCCATTATACAAAATGAAAATTTGTAGTAAGAAAATTTCGTAAGTTTTTGTCATATAAGTACATTTTAATAATGTTCTGACGGGTCTAATAAATGTGGAAGGCACAGAGAAGGAGCGCCGTCGACCTGAATACGAACGGGTCATAAATTTCTCAGTCATACTTCCGCGTAACGTGCGCTTCTCCTCCACACTCTCCCCCCCAGCCGAGTATTTATCAAACACACCGCACCTATCGGTCCAAAACTCCGAAGGCAGATGGGCACGAAAGTACCTACTCACTCAGAAAACACATGCTTTCAGCCACGTGGTCTTTCGGTAACACACCCGTGACCGCGCGCTCTTCCACCCCGTCTTACGTATGCCTCGTACGACGTAGACAAACACGCTCTACCCTCTCGCTCTTGCTCCGCTCTGCACGAGGCGAAACCGATTCAATCTCCCTAATGGCATCATGTTCCTCGCCACGAGCTAATACGATGTATCATGCACCCTAATAGGCCAATGGACTCGTACCTGATCATTTCGGCAATGCGTGGGTCGGCAGGTGGTGCTCTCCTGGATGAACTCTTCCGAAAAGGGTCACGATATGAGTACAACGATGATCACGATGGTGTCGGCGGTAGATAATTTGATACTGACGCATCGCGGACAGTTTGTGGAAAACAAGGGCAGAGCACGTGTCAATAATCGTCAGCTAAAGAAATTAAAGATTATTTGATAAATGAAATTCATGTATGAAATGCAAAATTCTTTGTTAATAAAAAATTATACTAGATATTAATATGAGATCATTCTTAAAGAGAAAAAAAGAAGATAACAAGAGAAGAAGAAATCAATAGGATTTGATTTACAAGATCTAACAAAGTGACCGCGTGTATCTTTTTATGGTCGATCACGCCCCCCAAGTATCGTTCCTAATTGACACCGGCGTAACCGACACCTTGTCTGCCTCGAAGGGCTTCACGGACCTTCGCCTCGTCCTGTCGACCAACGATTGTGAGACTAAGGACCGGTTTCGTAATGGGTTTAAACTCGCTCGGGCCCACCCTAACGTTAGTCTCTGGTACTCTGTGCGTATTTGAAAATTGTTAGTTATTAGCGATCAAAGAATGAAGAGAGGTCAGCACCTACCGCCTTGAAAATATATTTTACATACCTTAAAAATATTGATCGCAATTACAATGTTATTGTCAACGTTAAGATAAGTAAGCTAATTATTTTCGTTATTGGATATTTACTAAACGAATACTGATATTTCCTAACTGCCATTCGATTAGGGACCAAAAAATGAAAGAAATTGTGTGTAAATTTCCTGCAAACATATAATGCATATCGTAAAGATAAGAAGAAAGCGAGTTTTCTTCGATGTGACGCGGCACAATGAAAAGCCGACTTATCGTTTTATAAATTCCTGTCCCCCCGTCTCTAAACAGTAACTAATCCGAAAACACGACAAGCGATAATACATATTTGATGATCGTATAACATACATTGGCGCTTTTTGTCGGTCAAAATTCTGATAAAGGCCAAATAAAACCGCGACAGGTAAGAAAAATCTTAATAAATAGGAAAACTTTTCTCTAAAATTTATTTTATGACATGTTAAAATTAATAACTTAGCTGTTATCGAGCAATTGAGCTTAAAATATGATGTTTGTAACTCGATAGGAATTTTTCTATGGACAGAGAAAAATAAGATAAATAAAATTTCTTTATTTTTATTTATAAACAAACATTTACATTTATCTTTATCTTAAAAGATTTTTTATGATCTTTATTCTATAATTGTTTATGAACTTTTGGATATTTTGAATTTTTGTTGAATTAGTACTTATAATAAATAATAATGTTGTTATAGAATGTCGATGATACCATCGGAATTCTTATTCAAAAATCGATATTCCGATAGAAACTCGAAAAGGGATGAGTACAACAAGATGGCACCTTTAATCGCACCGTGATAATAGTATTTGCCAATTTGACAGGTGACAGACTGTGACACGTTTGTGACAACCACGCGGGATGACAACGCACCTTGTGGTAAATGCAAATATAGAGCGGGTCTCATGGAATCACCATAGATAGAAAAGGAAACTCTGGGCACACACTTAATGTACAAAACGTGCTCTTGCCCGCCTATCTTCGGGCAGATATCGAGGGTGAATGAGGCGTGTATTGGAAGACAGGCTATAAAGATAGGAATGTAAAATCGATACGTAATAAAAAAAATTATATTAAGTTTTGTAACTCGCGTGAATAGAAAAAAATTTCTTACGTATACGTATCTTTAATTGAATCATTTGTTTTTATCCATATTTGCAAATAATAAAATGGATATTTCTCTTTCATCACGCTTTGAAAATAATAGGGTTATTTAGCGTCTTAAAACTATTTTATCAGTGATAATGTCACTTTAATGATGTTAATAAGAACGTTATATTCCTGTAATCTATCGCAGTTGAAAACCGCATTGGAACCGAACGCGATCGCCTTTCGGAGTTCTCGACCGATGCAAAATTGATGCCCTACAGTCCCGACGTTTACGATATCATACGCGATAATGTAAGGTATTATTACGCATGGGGCCGCGCATGATATATACTGCCGTTTCCATTGGAGAAAAGTCCAATAATCCTCGGCCGCGCAGACGGCGAGACACCGGGCCAGTAAGATATGCCACCGTGGCAATATAATGGTTAAATGTTACTAATAACCGGTTTCGAGCATTTAACTAATGCCAGTATTAGGCGATCAAGTCTTCGATAAGGGTGTCCCTAGAGGTGGGTTCTCGCAGTTTATTCGATCGCTAAATGGAACTCCGCCGTTGATTCCAATATTTATTTTATCGAGACTATTTCCGTCTTATTCTAGCTATGCTTGTGACACAATGCGATTGTTTCACAATCTTTGTTAGCACACCTTAAAGCTAACAATGTTATTCTGCAAAAATTTTTCATATTTGAAAATGTCTCGAAACAAATGTAAATATTTTTGTTATATTTACTGGAGAGAACAAATGCTTAAAACACGATTAGCACTCGTGTTTATTATATTTTAAATATTAATTATATTATATTTTATATTTGATATTTATATTTATATTTAATTATATTATATTTTAAATATTAATTATATTTTATATATATTTACATATATATAAAATAATTTTTTAAATATACAAAGAATATTTAAAAAATTATTTTATATAAAATAATTTGAGATATAATCTTATATTTTTTTATTATTTCAAAAATTATCTTTATATATAATTGTTTTTAAGCGAAAAATATTTCTGAACATTGACGTA
Organism: Tetramorium alpestre; assembly: GCA_021460005.1. Lineage (NCBI taxonomy): Eukaryota > Metazoa > Arthropoda > Insecta > Hymenoptera > Formicidae > Tetramorium > Tetramorium alpestre. The sequence goes on along the minus strand of JAJVSH010000019.1, from coordinate 1,758,288 downwards.
GTATTACTTTTCGATCGAGATCATACAAAATTCATCGTTGTGCATAAAACCAGCAGCGATCCTCGAAATTAATTTCCGTACGACCGCGCCACCGTTATCCGCCATCTCCAACGAGGGTATAAAAATGTTAATGCTACCAGATCGCGAGATCCATTACGTCCTACGATAAAAAACTAATATCTCGTTGGTAGCCAGATCCAACTCGGCTACCTGTTGCTTCCTATCGGAGCTGCGAGTGTACTGCTTGATCGTAAGACGATCTCGCTGGGACCGAAGGGCGATCTTCGGGTAAAACGGGGCGATAGGAGAGGCGAGGCGCGGCGCGGCGCGGCGGCCGTCGAAAGCAGCGGTGGCGGCGAGGACGAGAGACGGAGAAAAAAAGGAAAAGGAACGGGAGACGGAAACGAGAGGGCGACCGGTAAGCGGGGCGGCGTCCGATCCGCGGAGGATGGGTAGCACAGTAGTTGGCGGGCCGCGTTGACGGGCGCATTTTTTAAAGCAGATGATATCGGCCCCCGGGGGACCAAAGACTAATGCGCCGAGATAGCGGCAGTAAATCAAACGGGAATTCCAGGTCGTGTATGTAAGGATGTTTATGCTCGCTCGCGACCTCGGGCCTGAGCGCGCGGAACGAGATTTACTTTCTACCGGGCCTCAAATCGAAGAGATAACCGCGCCGCGGTCCGCCCGATAAAATATTAACCTCGCGCCTGACTGACGACGTTCCATTTCGGACCGAGCGGGAGGATGCTGGATCTCTCATCTCGCATGTGATGCGGCTGATGGTGCGTGCGCGATCACGCGTCCAGTCTTCTTTTCGTCGGCACGATCTGCGCTGGATCTTCGGGCCCCGCTTATTTCACGCGTTCGGGATTGCGTTATTCGGCGAACCGGGGCGGCCGGGACTTAAAATTGCCCTCCCCCCCCCTCCTCCTTCCGTCCCTCCATCTCCGCCGAAATCGGCAAATGAATTATGCTAAGCGATCGGCACACAAATGCCCACACTCGGTAAAATATTTAACAATGTCGCAGGAAGTCAAAGGGATAAATAACGTTTTCCGACGGATCCATAGATCACGCATTATAACAGTTCATAATTCTATCGCGCACGGGCCTCACAACGCCGCGTAAGATTTGCTCGTTGTTGCTTCGCGATTTAAAGGAATAACACCGTTACGCAATAAATTATCGGACCGTCGTTGGCAGTCGCGAATGTTGCACTTCGTTGCATTTGTGAGCGCCTGCATTTGCATATGCGCCGGTATGGACGCGCGCGGAGCGCGCATGAAATTACGAGAAATCAGTGCTCTCCGATCGGAGACGTCGAGAGGGTACGTTAAATATCGCGCTTTACGATTTTTCATCTGCTCCAGTCTCACATAAATTTTCTCTCCGCTCTCGGCTAATCGCGATTAACGTTGTCTATCATTTAATACAAGCTATTGTTTTTATTATCTACCTTATCTAATCGCGCGACCGCGTAATTTCATCAATTTGTCTTATTTTAACATTCCATCTTATACGCTAAACACTCTTTATACAATTGGAAAAATGATCAACCTACGATAATCAAAATACGATTTAAGAAATTGAGTAATTAAATTTTTAATCACATATTTTAAATGATTAAATTTTATTTTTAAAATTTTAACTCACGATTTTTTTTAATCACGCATTTGCCTCTTCCATAAAGCCGGTAGCTTTTTGTTAGCGGTTTTCTTCAAAGAAAACTTGTTGGCGTATTTTCTGAAACCTCAGTATCTGTTATCCTTACAAACAATTCCAACAATGTCGTTTCTCGCATCTTTCCGCCTGCCGACGTTCAAAACGCGACCTCTCAAAGCGGCTACGCGACATCTCCGCCCCCGCGCTACCATTTTTACCTCATTGTCAGAAAGGCTTCCTGTACGCGACAGAATCCTGGGACTGGAACGTGCTCGACCGGTCAGAGATCGTCTTATAAACGTGATTATGTGAGAAAAACCGCTCCTCTCCTCGTGTGCCCGGAATCGCCCATTCAGACGAAGAAATCCCGAAGAGAGATTCCGCTCTCTTTTCTTTCTAAAGGAGATTCCTCTCGCGATGGAAACTGTCCCTGAATCGGGAACGAGTTCGGCTTCCTCTACGTCTACGCGGGATCCCGCGGTCTGGCCTCGTGATCCTGAATATCCTTCTCTTGCACCTACTCTTCCTCCTACTATCAACTCCGTCGCTCCTTCTACCTCTTTCTTACTGCGGCGGATGGTGTGCATTGTACCAACGTTGAGATGCGTGTACGCCTTGTCGACGCTGATTATGAACGCATCCGTAAGCTCTGCTGCCCGCGTGCTAACACGAAGAGCTCAAGTACACGGTCGTTCAACCCTACATGGGGGAGACGCATTTTTTTTTCAAAGGGTAAAGCACTTGCGGCACGACTGCTTGCCACGAGACCACAAAAATTAAAGAGTTACCTTGTTCGACGAGTTAACGCTTAGATTAGAGAGATTTATAGGATATTATAGAATAGTTTCTCGTAAAAAATTTCATTGCGCAACGCGACGGGAACAAGTGGGACATTTTTAGTCGATGCTAAGAGCATGTGACCTTTCGTGTCCAATCCGGAGTAACCGTATTGACTGAAAATATGACGAAGGATCCCGCGGCACTGGGCTAACGGTTGGCGCGTTAGTCGCGTTCCAGTTCCTGCCGGATAAATCGTTGAAATTTCGTGGCGCGACGCGTAACAGACGGCGGACGGCCGGCCATGGTTGCGTTACGGTAAGCGTGCAACTTCTTAAGCGGGCACCCACGAATGCCCGAGGCGTCTCCGACATTGTTATCAAGAGCGTGCCGTACCTGTATCAGATCGAGATAGTGAACGCCGGTGCTGGAGCGACCGTTCGTGCTGTCGCAACTGCGCGGGTGAAAGTGTATCGGGGCTCTCTCGGTCGAGGGTCCAATTGAAATTAATTTAATTAAGCAAGCACTCGCCGCAGAGAATGCCTGGGGACCTGTTAGTCTAAAGCACCTCCCTACACGCCGGACAGTCGCTGAGTTGATCATCGATTACGCTGGTCGATGCTTATCGGTAGTACGAAGGAATGGCAGGAATTGTAAGCAAAGTGTGTCTATCAATATATTTATATATATTGATAGATTGGCAATTTGCGTGAGAAATTTCATTGTTATATTATGAAATTGCATTCTTAACAATTGTTACAGATCAAGATAAAAAGACATGTATATACATATACATATATTGTATATACACATATAAAAGCAATATGTCATATATGTATATGCCTTCAGTCGATGGAATCTTTTTCATAATGAGTAAAATAAAACAACAATAAATTTGCGTTAAATGTATATTTTTAAGATAATTTATATAATATGTATTTGTGCTAACGTGAATGTACTATTTAATTTTATTTATTATGGAAGAATCAAAGACAAAGAATTTTTTAACAACGTTGATCAAAGACTAAGAAGAGAATGATGAACCGGATGATTTAATTCAATATCATGTTGCTTATGGACTGATGACTGCAAGCAGTGATCATCACTTTCAATATGCTTACTCGACAAGAAAAAAGATACGCAAATCCTCTTTAGTGACAGTTGTCACATATGAAGAGAAGTTTAGGTGATCGAAACTAAACATGTCATTCATTAAAATGCTTTGCTCTTGATTTCTTCTTAGAATTCTGATGTCATCGATTCTTAATTTTAATTGCATTTTTCATTAGAAAGTGATTTATCTATTTATTATCTTTATCTTATCGATTAGTTTTAACAAATTGGATTAATTGACAATATTGACAATATATAAAAATAAATTGGAATTTAATGAGTAATAATTTTATTAGAAAACAATCGCTAGGATTTTGTTTCGATGCTGTGTAAGATTGTTTCATGCGCGCGCGCGCGCAAAAGTCCTCAGGATATGTTGCATCAGATAAAGCTCTATAACGCGTGAGGTCCTGTCAAACGGACGAAAACTAGTCCATCGAAGATGCCGGACGGTAATGACGCGGACACGTACGAGGAAACGAGGACGCATCCCGAAAATATAAAAGTCAGGCGTGTTTTGATGTATCAACCGTGGTTAGTGTCTCACCCTAATGGCTGATCAGATAAGGGCTCCTTGTTCGGTGGTCCTGGTGAGATGCTATCGCGTTCGCACGCTCTTACACCCCGGGACGTGTACCGTGATGTCATTATAGCGTCGGAATATTTTGTAAACGCGCTGCCGAAGGCGGAACGCCGGCCATGAAGGCTGGCTCGGACGAGAATCCGAGAGATACTTCCTGGTTGACGAGGGACACGCTATCAACCGCAGAAATTGACTCGTTTCGATGTCAGATCTTCGGCTCTTCTTATGACCCAAACGATTTTTTGTCGGCAATGATTGATGCAGGAAGGCGCGCCATTCAAACGGGACGTAACTCCGAATATTCATTTATCTTATCGAAACGTGTGCATTTGAAATGCTCAAGAAATAGAGTCGTTTTTAGAATAGCATAAGAAAATAAAACTGCATTATTATGTAATCATCGGGCATAGTTTTTATTTGCTTGACCTTGAATTCGACTAAATAAATTGTGCTAGATAAAAATTTATGGCAATTGGATAATTTGATCACGAATTATTTTATACAAGATTTTCGTAGAAGGATGAACACCTTTGGTCTAGATAGAATCGTTAACGCTGTCAAGAGTCCTGCGAGAGGCAAGATGGACGTGATAGAGTTTTACGAAGGTAGAATTTAGCAAAGTTCTCGGTCATCTGGTACACTTTCAATCACCTGCCCGCCCCTAAGAACGCACCCCTGATGGGCACGCGTCGTTCCACTGTAGGAAAATCGTCTGGCAAACTGACCATATGCTGCATTCTTGGAAATGTGATCTGCGGTATCCTTATCTTCTTGGATTGACAGACGTTCCGCCTTACGACGTATGTGGCTCGATATTATAATCGCGTCTTTGTCTATTACATTTTTTAAATATCTTTCAAACGTGAACATTTTTTTCTCTTTAGAAATGTATCTAGTTCAAAGTATTATAAAAAGAACATTGTACATTATCAATATTGCAAATAGATTTTTAATGGGTTATGTTTAAATAATAGAACAATTTTCTTAAAATAATATTAGTGAAATATAAAATCATATCTATATTTATATTTAAATGTTAATGCACTTAAATAATTCATTTATTTTTACAAAATTACGGTTACATTATATCTAATTGTAAGTTACAGGTAAAATTTATCATAAACATTTCATAATATAATAATGTATTTTATAAATTTGAAATTATGTGATAAAAATTCAGTGAAAAATACCAGTCGTGTGTAAATTCGAAACTGTTTTATTTATTGGGCTAATAATAGACGAGACGTTATACCGGAACTCTATCCCAGGGACTGAGAGATCCCCACACGCGTCAATTTTTCGAAAACGGTAACGTTGCCACGCGTCCCATCGGATCAGCTGTCCTGAATTCAGAACAGATGCTGTCCGCTCCGGTACATTCGCGTACGTTGCACCGGAGATTCGTCCCTGGATTCTTTGAGACGTCGATTTTTCCTCGATGAAGAAACGCAGGTGAATGCGCTCGGGCTGAAGCTGAACAAGTTTTGACTCGCACGGAAGACGTGAAAAATCGATATTTTTTATCAGTGAAAACGCGTTCTGTTACCAAGGGCGCTTTATTGCACACGTCGAACTGTCGGGGCGGCAGGTTACGTTAAACGAGTTCCGTTGAGACCGTCGTGTGAATTTTGGCCCGCTGGCGGCGTGTAATTGACGAATTATGCTGATACCTTGTTGCAAACGAATAACGGTACGTCATATGCAGATTATGGCTAAAAATGCGACAGATCTAGTTACAGATACAGATATAATATGAATAATCTTCGGAAATTTCATTCAATTTTTCTAAATAAATAAAAATATGTAAGAGCATTTTCTTCGTTGTATTTTTATTATATTAATATTTGTCATACTTCGATATATTAAATTCAGATAAGATGTAATCGCCGATAAAACATAGTATAACATTTGATACGAATATAGTAAGACAGTGATTTTTGAGAAAATTATATCCACAGGTTCCTGATTCAAAGGGCCAAGGGCCTTCGTTCTTGGACGAACGGACGGACTTAAGACGAGGTAGTGATTCTTTGAGATCGTTGCACAATGAAGAGGGCTTTACGCGTCGTGGAGGCTATTCACCGCGAAGGAAAGAAAGAAAATAAGAGGAAAAACTCAGGCGCACCGTTCCTCATTCAAGATCGACGAAATAACCGTCATTGTGAGCGCCGTGGTTCTCGATCAGCCGTAGCGATTGTCGTCCCTTGGACAATCTTCGTAAATAGAGACTAGTCCGCAAACTGGGCGACACTGTTGTGTCAAGGGATTGAGAGGGAAAGTGCATTCACCTAAGATACACGTAAGTGGATTTTCGGAATCCGAGAAGGAATTCGCATTATGATCTCGGCTGTGACAATATCGAGTTCTGCAGTTGATTAACCTGTGGTGCATTCAGATGTTTTCGTGTGAATAACCGCGCGAGAAATATTTCACCGGAGAATACTACTCGGCGAAATTCTATATCTTAAACGAGAGATTTTTTTTTATAAAAATATGTGTATTGTACATTCTACTTCAGAAATAAAATTTTTGTATCTTTGTATCATGTTTGTGTTAAATAGTTACGCCTAACGTCATTGCTTCTTTTCTTCTTTTTAATCTCGTTTACATTTTTTTTGTTTATATATCTTATTTGCGTAATTACAAACAAACACCATCGGAGTAAATTATTATCGTGATCTTTTCTATTCCTTCCTTGTAGGCTAGAATTAATAATGAAAATATTTAATGAGATTAGTCACTCGCATAGCCACATAATTCAAATTTCGTTTTAAGTATTGTCCGCTGACATGTAACTCTCAACGTATACATCTCGATGCATCCCATTGTGCAATGATCTTATTTTCTGAATTGTTCCGCTTTAAGCGCCAATCCCGAACTTTTGATACTTCGAGGAGCATACACCTGTGGCGGTGTCCATTTCTGCGATGAATGGATCAAAGGTAAAAGGCTAGCGAAACTCGCCTTACAGACTATTTAGAGCTATTCTATACGGTGTATCTAAAATCGCGTTGGTGCTCTCTTTGTTAGTTTCATTGCGCTCTGAAATTAACATTTTATTTTCAAAATTTCAATATAATTAATAGAATTNCTTTCTTTCTTCTTCAATGAGTTTGAGACTTTCTGAGCTTTGATAATTAAAATGTAAAAATCTATAAATATTTCACGGTTTGATTTTATGAAAATTAACCATAATTTTTTTCTTTCGATCAGATATATTATTTGAATTTTAACACTTTATTAAAAAAATTCTGAATTATTTATAATTGTCAGAAAATTGAATTTTTAAGTGACATCATCGATGAATAAAGATATTTTTACAAACTGATTGTGAGCAGAACAAAATGTATTTAATATGAAGTAATTTAATAAAGGCGTCTCAAAGTTGGAAAATTTAACTATGGGCGAAACGACTAGTTCAGTGCCAGCTTCGCGGTACGAGAAGAAGTACAAAGCCCCTTCGATTCCTCCCTCCCTTCTCTTTTCCGAGGATACCTGGCACACGTGAAGGGATCCACGGGCCCCGAAAATGGGTCTACATAGCTAGTCTCGGTGGGGCCAGTCGCATATGGTGGCGCACACACATGTCTAAAGCGTTCCAGCGGTAATAGCCAGGTGTTTCAAAGGTGAGGCGATGGGGCGCCCCTCGAGGCGGCACAACAAAAAAATAAACCAGCTTCCTTCCGACGGGGCTACCTTCCAGTGGGGCGGCCACCCGGTACACACATATAGGTCCTCTGTGCGCGTCGTAATAATTATACAGATTTATTCGAACAGGCCCCGGATCGCAACGGGTTAACAGCGTGCGCGCGCGAACTAGTTGAGTGTTCCGGGGAATCGTAACGTCGCGCATCGGGTATCTCGCAAAGGGTCGAAGAGTCACACCTTTCATTTCCTCGACTGTAACGTGTAATTTACCACTTTGAGCGGGAAAACAAGAATCGTATGAGAAACCGGCCGTAAACGGTCGTCTATAACTATACACTTGGCCGAGATGTATCTATTTTCGAAGCGAGATCGTTAATTCTCCCCTACAAATTGTTCATAACTGCGGTTATCCATTGATCGATTGTATAATGTTACAAACGATAGGTGGCGATAAAAGATTGCGGTTTGGGGACCGACATTAAATTCCTTAGTCTTTTTAGTAACAAAATGATCGAAAGTTACAGAAACTATTCTCACAAGAGAATTTAAAGAAGCAATTATACCGTATTAGAATTATGTTTAACAACTTCAAAGTAAGATTAATAAAATCTATCGTTATCGATTTCAACCTGCTTTCTCATCACATGCTGTATTTGTATAATTTTTTTTGTGGCAGAGCGGAAATGGTTCGCCATTGCGGCGCAACAACATAACCGACGAACGCGCGGTGCCAGTGGGACCTGCTTCTATCTACGCACGCATAAAGAATCTTTTCGCAGCAACCTGCGCGCAACGCGCGATTACCCGTAGTATCGGCGTGAAGGGCGTCGAATTGTTCCCTCGTTGGGATTCACACGCACGGGACATACTACATCGGCAAACAAAAGCGGGGTAACTTAGCGCGCCTAGTATTCCGTATAATTTATCCGCCACGTAACGAAGGTAGGAAGAAAGAAGCGGAATTCTTTGCCGGAACCGCCGCCAGTAGCTACTGGAATAACCGGATAAAATGCAGGTTCTCTCGGTCCTCTCCTCGGCACTGCTTTTTTTTCCTTCTTGCTCTCGCTGATCTAGGACGACGAGAAAGGGTTGTCTGCTGCAGAGAGACAGATAACCGCGTGGAAGGGCGTCTTTATGCGCAGGTAGATGATTCGTCGACGACCGGTGCACGATTCATTCCCCGTATTTCTCTTTCTCTCGCTCTTCTTTGAGTTTTCGATGCGTTGAGACGAAGGCAACCGTAGGGTGCGCGTTTCCTCGTAAACCGCCACGAGAAGAAAACGTCGTCGATCGACCCCTTCGCGCATATTTACGTGACAACGAAAGAGTAGATTGTGGCTTTTAATTTTTAATGTGGTGCATCGGAAACGGCAGGTAGGTCGCACGATGGTAAGGTCGGCCGCAGATTGCAAATTAAAGCGTCCGTCCTCAGGATCGGGTCAACAAATAGTGAGAGAAATGTGCTTCTGATGCATAAATGCATGCTATATTACTATTAGGTCTTGTAATATATTAAGTATTTTAAAACGGTTAACGATATATCTTTATTCAAAATTAAAAAATCTTTAATGATTTGCGACAAACAATTATTTAACATGAGAATTTAATTAAATTATAGTAACGTTCCGTCTCATTTTCATGTAGCGAAAGAACTGAATGACATGACATTATGAACTTGAAATTAAACGCGATCGCGATCCGGCCGAGGTTGAAGTCGGTGCACCGAGTGTGCGCATTTGTTGCATTCCCTTTGATCGGCGGTAGTGCATCGGTACGCACTCGATACGTACGTTGTATTCGTGGGTGTCGATGAGATAAGCGGGGCGGCAGGTATAGGGATAACAACGGCTGATTCGCGCCGCCGTTCCGTTGCCAGCAGATAGTTTCTTTAGGATCGTGACTGCTCCGCTTATCGGCGAGCGAATCGAACTCTCCGTCTTGACTAACGATCGTATAAATTTGCAGTGCGTACAGCAGCCGACTGGATCGTTTCGGTTAATACGTCGGGCACGCGTGATGACAATGACTCGACTTGTCGGATCTTAGAGTAGCAAGTGTTTAATTAATTGACACGCAATTAATGGCATAAAAATTTCGACAGATTACTTATAATCGCTTCAAGAAAAAAATTTTAAGATATAAATATATTCATTTTTGAAATTTTCTAAACGTCTTGTATATGTATAAAGAATTCAGTGCGTTTGTATTAGATAAATTGATTGAACCGATATTCTCCATAGAATAGTGTTTTCAGAATTTTGAGTCTGAATTATATCTTTTACATAGTGATAATATCGCAACACGCTGCAGTAACCACCGTTGCAACTTTCAATGCACTGATAATACAAAGCTGGATGCAGAATCATTTCAAGTTCAACGTACCATGCGCGTGCCGCATTTGGAATGCGCCGTTAAGCGAAGTGAAATGCGTCGCGCGCGGCGGCCGCGTGCAATATTGATATTGTAATGCAAAGCGAAGTCATTGTAAATATATATCGACGGTAGCGAGGACGTTTCTCCTGTCGAGACAAACGGTTAATAACGCGCGCCCGCTCGTGGCGTATCGGTTACTAGAGATTTTATCGTGAAATTCTGCCGGCGTGCACGCACGACGCCGTCTCCGCCTTTTCCTCTCTCGCTTTACTCTCTGCGTCTCTCTGGTGTTTCTCTTTTATTACGAAATAATACGATAAAATGATTGGTTGCGCGCACGCCCAGCGAACTAGCGAAAGAATAGAGAGCTTTATGCGAATGAGCTGTTTATGGCGACAAGTACAAGGGTCCTTGTCAAAAATTGCTTTCGTTTCCTAGCCGATGCGTGGCCGTACCGGTCTCTTATCCTGATTATCATTTTGTGATAGATTCGAATAATCTCCATTTCTATTTTCACTGATAATAATCTCGCCCATTGCACATACTAATTGCGAAGAAATGTTTCATAATTTTACTTTATTTTGAAATCCGTTAAAACTTGGTGAACTTTTATTGTGCACTGATGCACTTGAAATATTTCATTATTGTGAACATTTTAATTAGTAACATTTTTAAAAATTCTTATCAATAAAGAATGAAATGCATTGCTACATTTTTTATGTAGCATTAAAAACAATGTTATTTAAATTCACAGCGATAATTATAGAGAACTTGAACTCTAATTCTAAAGAAAAGTTATTTATATTCTTACAATGTTATCTTTGCGTACATCACATAAAAAAAGAAAAAAGTAGATCGCAAGAGAATCAACAGAAATCAAAAAAGTTTTTGCCGCATCGGCGAAAAACAGAAGAACGTAGCCGAAGAAAGTTATCTTTTTTTTTACGCGCGCCAGCCACGTGGCGGATTTCCAAACTGAACGCCGCGTGCTTTTCTTTTCGCGCAAAAATGGCAGGCGATCTAACGTGAATCTGCCGCTGGCGCATGGGGAGATAGGGTGCTCGCGCGAGTACGCGTGCCCCAGTACACATGCTCATGAATGTGCGCGCGTGTGTGTAGGTTCTCAGCGCGCGTGGGCGATGCTGTGGCACGCGACACGACCGTTACACGTTCGGACTGGCAACGTGGGTCGACGCAGAAGAGGGGGTGAAATTCAGAAGGGGAACAAGAGGTGGATTGTAGCGCTCGCACATACACGCACACATACATCATACATACACGCACTCGCGCTCGCATACGCGAGACGCAATACGCGCATATCAGGCAGAGACACAAAACAGTCGACGCGACAACCACTCTCACACAAAGAGCGAGAGAAAGAACGGTGCGGAGTTCAGGTAGGCCGAACGGAAATTCGAATAAAAAACGCGAGTCGCCGAGCTCTCGCGCGGAGGGGGTCTAATGTACCCACACGGGCGCGCGCGCGAACGCGAATCCCTGGTGCATGTATGTGCGCGCGTGGAGAGGGTCCCCTAAGAGGGGTCACAGCATCTGCTCTTACAGAACAACATACATACACACATTGAAACTTTCGAAGCGTGCAAGCGTGAGAGGGAAGGAGAGCGAGGGAAACGGTGGAAGGGATGAAAAAGGAAGGACGCGGAGCGTAGCGGACTATCGCGTTGCACTCATGAACATCCTGCACCTCCCGTCGTTGTCGGCGACGGTGGGGAAACAGTTGGTGGAACGTATCCCTGGTCGATTGGCTGATGGCCCGCGACCGCCCGTCCCCCATTGGCAAGCAGCGAGGGGCCCGCGGGCCCGTATTGGCTCGGCAGCACGTGCGGGCCACCTGCAAATCGGTTGGTGGGGCGACCTGTTATAAGAGGCCCAGACACAACCCCCTTGCTAGTCAGAGACCGGCTTGCAGCCGAGACGCTTCCAGTCAGTCGCTATAGCATATTTCCTTGTATTTCTCTTTCGTGTTGCGCGCGAGTCGCCCAACCGGTCAGTTGAATTCGGACGAGCGTGTGGTGAAGGTCAATCTTATCACTCTTTCAAGAAAGCTTCGAGTGCCGTTTCTTCTTTCGAAGGAGAAGAGACCTTTGACTTATGTGTGAAATAACAGTGCAGTGACGTTGCCCGCTTATTATTGTCTCGCGAAACTTCGTCAAGGGTGTGATCATTGGATTAACGCTGTCAATGACGGATACCCATACGAGAGGAGAAAGAAGAAGGAGGATGCTGTAAGCGTCTTCCCAGTGGCATAGCTCAATAAATCAGAGGAACGCTTCAAGTGTCTTTACGCGGTATCGAAACACAGTGACAAAATGCTTGTCGACGAGGTGCCACACAGCTTCATGAAGAAGAATTACAATTACAGTCATTGCCCTTTAAAGAAGCGGCCGTTTTATTATCCGTCCGAGGATGAAGAAGAAGTTCCCGAAACTATCAAAGGTATCAAGATTACTTTTCGTTATTGTGCAAACTTCGCGTTATTGTACAAATTCCTTCGAAATATTTTCATACGAAATTCAATGTTTACATCGACTTTCTTCATCTTCGAGAATATAATATAGTATATTATATGCTTTAATGTTTTCTTGTTATTAATAAATTAAAATTGATAGTAAAAATTCTAATATATATTTGACATAATTAACTATATGTAATTACATAAAATATAAACATAGTAAATGTGTAATAAACATGTAATAAAAATATGAAAACACAAATATAAGAATGAAGGAGAAAGAAATAAAAAATAATATAAGAGTAATATAGGAAAACAATTTATTGTAATGAATGTTTCTTACAACAATAAAGAAATAAATACGACTCACAATAAATTCCTTTCTTTCCAAAAAGTTTAGTTATTAAAACAAAAGCATCAGACTAATATTTATAAAATTACATTATTTCAAGATATTATCTAAATTATTTTATCGTTTTTATATTTCTATATCCTTTATCACATGTATGTAAATGCGTATTTTTTGTTTGTGCAGAGGAAATAATTGATGTAGGAGTGGACGATATCCCTGAACCTGAGAACCTCAGCACCAAACCCGAGGATCTCAGCAGAGCTGCGGATCGTCATCATACTCCTCATCAACAACAGCAGCAGCAGCAGCAACAACAGCAGCAAGAACAACAGGAACGCGCGTCCAGCAGGATGCCGCCACCAATCTTCAAGACGTCTTCTCCACCTTTGACAATAGAGCCGTCCTCGCCGACGACTCACCACGCGATGCACTACGTTCAGTTACATCACTATCACCATCACTATCCAACCAAGACTATCACGCCGCCAGCGGGAATCGCGCCGACCCATCATCCGATGGTGAAGAAGGCGCGAGTCGAAGTGATCCAGCATAATGACAATTCCACGCCAACGGCGGGTGTGACGGCGACGTCGACGCCGCTGCATTTTATGGCGGGCAAGACACCCTTGGAGCCGTTGAATCTAAACCCTCCGATAGAACCGTTGGCTCATTATCCTACGTCAGCCTGGGCCCGCACGGGCTCACTGTATCCGTCGCATTATTTGCCGTATGCCCCACCTACCTATCACCGCTATCCTGGAACGGAATTGTACTCGTCGTACCCGGTACCGGCGTATCCGCACTCCTCTCCGGAACATCATACGTCAGTTTCGCCACCGCCTCATGGCGCACTGACTTGCTCGACGATTCAACGGCCCATCGCCAGGAGCTACCCTCATTGGAGCAGTCCGGATCATTGCGGTTTGTCACCTACGAGTTCCGTGGGTTCCGGCTCTCTGCGATCTCCGCCTCCCGTCACACCGGAGGATCTTTCCTCGCCCAGCAGTGAGAGCGGCAGATCGTCCGCCGGTAGCACGTCTGCCGGGACCACGATCGTCAACTCGAAAATAGAGAAGGGCAGCCCGAACAGCGGCGCAAATACGTCTCCGAGCGCAACGTCGTCCAGGTACTCGTGCACAGAATGCAACAAATCGTACTCGACATTTTCCGGTCTGTCGAAGCATCAGCAGTTTCACTGCGCGGCCGCTCAAGGCCAGGCAAAGAAATCCTTCTCGTGCAAATTCTGCCAGAAGGTATATGTCAGTTTGGGCGCGCTGAAGATGCACATCCGAACGCACACGCTGCCCTGCAAGTGCCATACGTGTGGCAAGGCGTTCTCCAGGCCGTGGCTGCTTCAGGGTCACATCCGGACGCACACCGGCGAGAAGCCATTCCGATGTCAACACTGCAATCGCGCGTTCGCCGACAGGAGCAACCTCAGGGCTCACCTACAGACCCATAGCGACGTCAAGAAATATTCCTGCGACAAGTGTCGCAAGACATTCAGCAGGATGTCGTTGCTTACGAAGCATCAGGATGGTGGCTGTCCCGGTGTGCCGGTGTCAGTCGGCTATTCCTAAAGTTTCGCGTTTCTGTGACCCACGACAAACGTATGTCGCTCGTTTTTATTTCGCGGTCTCAAAGTGCCTTAGAATGCAGTACAAATGTCGAGTTAGTGAAGTCCGATATTTTTGGTGAATTGTTCGCGAAGTATCGATTAATCTTTCGCCATCGGCTATATCCTTCCAGGAAAGTGACTTTTAAAAAGATTAAAGTTTTCTCTCTCAAAAATATTCTCCGCAGAATTACATTTTTATTTTATGAAGAAAGTTTTTTTATTTTAATAATTTTGAAAATAATAAATTATCAAATTTTGTCATTTTGTAATAGTGGCGAAAGATTTTACAATTCTTCTTGTCAAGTACTACTCGATCATATCGAACGTATATTATTTAAAATGGCGATTTGTCGGACAGATATCTCGAAAAATTTCGTGAGAGTTGATTTCGTTTGTTTATTATTCTTCGCTGTAAATATCGGTATATGAGTATGCGACATACAGCGATTCACAAAACATTTATTCTCTCTTAATTATTGAATTTCAGTTATTTAATTTCAAATTTATTTGTAGAAAAAAATTATGGTTTTTTTTTACAAAAAAAGTATGAACAAATATATTATTAGATATATCCCATCCAGAAAAAAATTTATCAATCTTTTGAGATCTGCAATTGAGAAATAAATAGTTTTGTGGTTCATTGTATGAGCGTGCTGACGATAAAATAGTACTTAGAGATTATTTCGTCCTTTCAAGAGATCGGTCACGTCGCTACGAGCACGTGAGGAATAACAATTAAAAAGAGCTGCTCGATTACCGCGTGATGCGGTCCCGTGAACCTGCTGTGCCATTTGTTTTAATATTTCATACTATTTTTTCATTTGTTCTAATGCACTCGAGCACATAAAACGCGATTATAAAACAAAGAAATCGAAAAATAGGACGATTTGCACGTTTTCTTTTTTTCTGAGTTATATTTCGTTTCGTTTTTCGGCGTGCGAGCGCATCCGAGCATTATTTATCGTGACTTGATCGAAACTTATTTATTAATGACACGACAATCTTTTGTTTCGGTGGAGCGAAGGAAATCGTTTAAAATAAAACGAGAAATAAAATACTTCAGGAAAGTATTGAATTAAATAAAATACTTTTGAAAGCAGGGTGCATTTCAAGCATGGTCGACGTAAATGTGGAAGATAAAATTTTATTACGAGTTATCACGCTGCGATGCACCAAAGTGCCATTCGCGAAATTGCCACGTGCGCGTCGCGTCGGGTGGAATCTCATTCGCGCGCTCGCACGCGTTAACACGCGGATTGTACATAGTTTAGCGCTTAACGGTTTTAGCGAGTAAAATACGCACAATACGAGTATTATAATTTGGGCAACTGGACAGAAAAGAGGAAAAAATAAGGTATTTAACGCGTGGAATGGAAAAAAAAAGGATAAGATCTCGGCTCCGCACGTTGCATTATCATTTTCTGTATTTTGCATTTCGCAAATCCACCGTAAGTTTCTTGAACAAACTAGTCATTGTATTATACGCAGAGGAACAAAAGACTCGTTACGAATTATCGGAGAAGATATAGAGAGAGGTAGATGTTAGAGTGAGCCATCGTTGCATACTTTTACTTTTTATCATGCGTGTAATTAGCAACATGGCTCAGGCGAGTACCACTATTCCTAGTTTTGTAAAGAAAATAAACTCTACTATGAAATACAGATATTGCCTATGTATAGAGATATTTTATACGAAATAAATTACGTAGATTTTAAATTTTAAACTTTTTTTCTCTATCATGTATTAATTTCTTTCTCTCTAAATTGATATTTTTACCCCTTCCCTTTCCCACATATGTTTTCTCTAGCATTATTATTCACTAGCTCTTCAAGAATTCTTATGATAAACTCAGGATAAACTCTTACATTCAATTTTCAAATATGCATCATATTATATAAGATTAACTTACGAAAATGTTACATAATTGCCGAATTTTGACTAGACATTTAGATTGTACATAAAAAGATGTTCGCTATCACATAACGATATTTTGGAGATTCGCATAATCAAGCATTTTGTCTTAACAAACGACGCGCGCATAAACTTAATTTCTTCGGGCACCGATCGTTCGCTCGTCAGAGGTCTCGGGGGAGTCCTCATCGATAAAGATAATTGTTCGTGTTTGTGCTTGGCTCGAGACGAATCGATTGGATCCAACTTGAGATTCGACGTACAGCCAGTAGTATTTCATTGCGCACGTGTGTACGCGTGGACGTAATAAAGTACGAAAGTGACAGAAAATACACGGCGGCGAACAAATCTATCGGCAGTTTCGACAAGCCGCAATATTTATATCGCATTCAAACGGCGCATTCCCACAATCGTGCTCATTGTTTGCGCAATTATATAACGCCGAGAACAATTGTTCGCGATTGTAAAAAGAAAATCCTTTCTGCGCAGTTCGCTTTATATTTCCCGAATGCCGCCGTTTATTCTATTATTGCTACAGTTCTGTCTGGGTGGTCCGGATCGATCATGCGACGAATAGAAAATTCCAGATCCTTTCGAAGCGAGATTTATTAATTTTCCAAATCGCTGAGCATTTACGCGAACTGCTTCTCGAATCAGGCCTGGGAATAATTGAATATCTTAAGAATTATCGCGAATTGCATGACAGAGTGTTAGAATAGAAAAATTATCCACAATTTGCAGTGCAAATAAATATATGCGACAACTTTCGCAGTCGTATTATATATAT
>JAJVSH010000019.1:1659622-1740932 GCA_021460005.1 Tetramorium alpestre | reverse complement strand
ATAGCTAGTTCAGCTAGAGTGAAATTAATTTGCGTACGTAATCCGCACGATATTCAGCATGTTAATCGCGTCTTCCGATTATGACAGAGCTCGCCTTCGGCGTAACTCACGAGGGCTAATCGACACACGTTGACTCGCGTCAGCGTGAATACGCGTGAATTATCCGGCAGGTTATCCAATTTCTTCGCACAATGAAGAATCGAGAGACCGCGTTGCACCCCCGCGCGCGCGCGAGAGAGAGTATCTCGCTCCGTCGCGTGTTGCGTTCATTCATACATTCACGGGCGTGTAACGCCAGCACAAAGCTCTTTTAGCGGAGCAAACAACATATGGCGAGCAAACACGCGCGATGGAAATGCGCGTTCAATTCATTTCGCCCGGGTAAAACGGGCTACCTGCACCGCGTATTAAATCCCACGCGCCTCTAACATACGTGCCGCCGATTCAATCGGCTGTGGTGGCTCCAATCGAGCTTTTTGTTCGGCCGACTCGCCCATATGGGTGCCCGAGATCGTGCCGCGATCTCGCTTGCCCTTCCGACATTGTTACATTGGTAATATATGGGTCGACCTGTGAGCCAAACACGCGTTTAATCGATGTTTCAAGGGTGCGTCGATGCAGACGAGCAACACGTATTTTATTTAAATCATGTAAATATTATTTAACTGTATTCTCGGCTAGCTCATTAAACTAATGCATACACTGAAAAAAATTCTGGTTAAAAATCAGAACGAATCAGAAAAAGTATTGAGTTCTATTATAATAATCAGAATTTCTATGATAATAACTAGAATATTTGATTAATCTTACAAGGTTTTCTGATTCGTTTTTAACTAGAATTTTTTCCAGTGTAATTAATTCTTCATCGCTCCTTTAACGATCGTGATCTGGATTCTTAAAGAAGATTAATGGTGAATTATAGTCATGACGATGGAATCTCAAACTCGTGATGCACTTGAAACTCGTGGATATTAGAATTTAAGCGATTTACACTTGTGGTCTCGTTGTGTAGTTAGTCGTCATTATGACTGTAATTATGTATGACGGCCCATTGAACGGCGTCCTTTCGCCCGGCACGACAGGTGCACGCGCCATTTTCGAGTACCGGCCCTCGCAGACCGCACTGTGTATACACACTCACGCAGAAACGCGCGCGCAAGCAAGAAAGTGTGGAAGCAAACGCTACCTTGGCCGCTGGGCTTTTATGACGACCGGTCCGATCGAACAGGTGCGTCGGAGCGGATATACACACATAAACCTCCATGGTAAAAGGTTCCATTATTCGTTTGTATATGGCACACGGAGGCTTTGCACTATGCAAAGACTTTTTGCGAGAGAAAAGCGGCCGCGCGGTGACAAAAGGTCGCAACGTCGTGCGGGCCGCGCCAAGAATGGGACATCAGCTATAAGATTTTCGGGCACAAAGCGAAGGGGGTCGAGGACGGTCGTCGTCGACAAAACCGCTCGCTGTCTCGTAAGAGCTATAGATTTCGGTCACCTGAAATTATGTTAATAATAAAATCTATCGGATAATGTGTTAAAGAATTTTTAGATTGTCCAGACTTTATTTCTACCTGAAAATGTAACTCATTTAATTTGCAAAGATAGAAAAGTAAACAATTCTACCATACAAAATTCTTAATAGCAATGCTGCTTTTTATTATTCTCATTTTTCATTTACTATTATTTTGTATATAATTATTTACTATCTAAATGTAGCATACAATCTGAATATTTTTGCGCGAAACTTGAAGCAATAACGATCTCACGACCCTTGACACGATCGCTGTAGAACTAAGTTGACCTCGTATAAAACTGATCGTTCCTTTATGATGTACAGCACACCTGATCAAGAAGCGAGAGTCTTTCATCGCTTCCCGGAAGACTCTCGTCTTCTTGCAACCCTTTACTCCGTGGTGGTACGTGTCCCATTGTGTCAGCGCGAATCGCCACTGCCAGTTACACCAGGTGTGTTAGTGCTCGTGCGTTTCTTCTTCGAGAAGCGTGATCGCCGATGATGCGGCGATCCGTGCACGAATTATATAGTCGTCGCCCTTATGAAATTCTCCAGTCGGCTGGAAAGATGCCCAGCCGAATAAGTATTGAACGATCGGAATATAATGTAAAGCTTTTAGTTAATTATTACATCGCCACGTAATATTATGCATATTAATGTTAAGATGCTAAATTATTATCATATTTTTTTCTAAAGCTGCCCAACTCTTATCTCACCATTTACAAGAATATTGAAGTTCAGGAATTAAAATATTAGTGAGAGAAAGAATTTGCGCAGTCATCGTCATCATTCAATTATCAATTCGTTCCGTGCCTCTGACAACTTTAAAGATCTATTCGATAAGAGTTTCAAGATCCAAAAGGGAACCAATTGAAAAACGTGAGAGACAAATAATAAGATGAAAGAAGCAACAGAGTATCCATTGCTGCGTTAGTATTGATTCGAAGTAACCTCGATACAAAAGCTATTCGTTACTCTTTTTTTTGTGTATCTCAACTGATCTAAAGCAAGCGATGCGGTCCAGTGGTTCTTTGAGAAATTCTTGACCATATTGGGCCAATTCGAGGAAATGGTATCGATACATTATTTTTCGATCACACGCACATTTTTCAATTTTTTAATAGTAATATCTTTTAAAATATTAAAAATATTATAAATTCAAGTTTGTATTAATTTATTTTAATTTATTTTTAATTACATCATTTGATATGACTTATAAATTACTTCCCTATAATACATTTTATTCTTACTTTCACGCATCTAACCTTTTTTTTGAATTACCGGGAAAGCCGAAGAACCCGTAATTGTGTGAAATCTCACGCCGACGGGCCATTTAAGAACCTAAAATACCCGAGTCACTGTACGAGTAACGAATGGGCCTTATATTTCAGTAGCGGCGATCAAAAGCGGCGCGAGGCATCGGGCCAATATACCGGCAGAATGGCTCATTAGTCCGTGGAGGACCTTTAAGGCCACGGACAAAACAATCTCTGTTTCGTGGCAGCAGCAACCTGTTACCCGGGCCTTATTTCAGGTCTTAAGGTAGCGTGCGCAACATATGGCTTGCGGGCGAGTTCTGGCAGATTTCACCTGCTATTCCGCGGACCTCTAGGGCCCAGATCAGTGATGTTCTCGCAAAACTGCAGCGTGTGTCCAAATACTTTGTAGGCTGTTAAGAAGGTTACGAAGAGGCTTAAATCAGTCTCCGTGATCCCCTGTATCTTGTATCTAAATTGACTAAAGTATGAATTTACTCGCGCGTAAGAATCGCCGTTATCGCGCACTCTTCACGCCGGCCTTAATGATCCCTTAACGGTCGTTTCGGGGCCTGAACTGTGAGATGTTATCGCGACGCCTCACGAAGGGGATCCGTGGCGGGAGAATTCGTGAGACTCCGAGAGAATGGGCCGTCAATGTGTGAAATAAGTTGCGTGTTGTTGGTTCCTCTTGCAGATTTCATCAATTTCAACACTTTAAATTTTAAGTTATTCTTATGCTGATCATGATCATGATCTTTCATGATGAATTTGTGTGAATTTAAAGAAATTCTTTTAAACGTAGCTGCTTTTATCTAACTTTTGTTTAACTTTGTTAAATTCAGATTATATGATAATTGATTTTTCAGTCTCTTTTTAACTTCCTAGATAAAAAAGTTTTTCAAAAGGAATTTTCGATACAATCATGCAAAAGATGCTTTGAAGTGCGTGTCATGAATTGAATGATAAAGTGCAACATTTGTCTCGGGCTACATATTATACGATAATAATGAAGGATGCAAAATAGAGATATTCTAAATCGCCTTTTAGAAAAATATTACCACTCGTTCTTGTCTTCTTCTTGATCTTAATCTTCATACAATAGATATATCTCCTCAGATTTGATTCCCTTCAATCTTATAATAATTTTAATATAATAATATTTAGAACAAAAAATCAATATATAAAAATAAAATTGTAAAAAGGAGACCGCGAGATCAGACAGGATGTGACCCCCTCATCCCAATGGTTACCAGATCGTTATTATGCTAACCAGTCATCAACTGGAAATCAGCAAACTCGACCGATTCGCCGCGCGTTATTATCCAAGGTGTGGCACTGCTGACACCCATTGGTGGGTGGTCCACTGTTCGCAAACCGCTATGTGTAAACCTCGATTCGGTTGACGATCGTCTCGATCCACCATTATCATGTCAGAGGCGAGAAACCGGCGAAATCGGGGATAATAACGCATCGGCTTTCTGGGAGAATTATGAGCGAGGATAATCACAAAAGTATACAAGGAACACATCTTTTCACACAATTATATTTTTGAAAAATCGATCCTATTTGTTATAAGAGAAACTAGATAATTCTGTTATATCCGTATCGACATTATACATACATTTTTCTGTACAATGCTAATAATTATCTATTTTGACAAATATCTATTTTTAAACGTATCTATTTGTTTTACTATATAACAACGTTAAATATAAAGCCTAGTTTTCATATATTTATATAATAAATAAATTTTATGTGTAAAATATATACGTATATATATATACAATATCTTGTAAATAAAAAATTGTAATGGTTGGATATTTTTCAAAATGTCACACGGTCACCACCTGTCGCTCTAGATAGCTATAAAAAGCGTTATGGAAACATCGGGGGTGCGTGAAAGGGTAAAATCTGCTACCTGTCCTTGCTAGCCAGGTGAGGAAATGGCTGTTCACCGGATCTCTTTAAGAGAAACTAGCAATTTCTAAGAATTAATCAGTGTCGGTATTAATTACTTTCTCGCGTCTATGTGACGCCGCTCGTTCTAAACTGATGAATATGCCGGCATTAGTGTACAGGATGACATACACATGTCGTTAAAATCCCGTTTTAACTTGTAGGACGCACATTTTGCATTCCTCATACCTTCCCATCATTCTCAATTACAGATCCATACTTATATTTATCCATATTCGCGAAACTTAACTATTTAAATATTTGCGCATACAAAATTCACTTTTCATTTACTGTAAGTATATAGTTGTATAAATAAAATAAAAACATCAACTATTCGCAATAATAAATTAGAATGTATTGTGGAAACAGATTTTTCAAAAAATTACTCTTTTCTCTAAGTAATAAAATATTTTTACGAAAAAAATATAATTTTTCAGTGGTATACCATCTATAGATGGTATACCACTGTATAGACTAATACAAAAAGTATTTATTTGTTTAAGTAAAAATAGCTTCTTCTATTTGATTAACAAATAATCCAATAATGATTAAGCAAGCGTATAACAATCGAGCGTAGCGGATCCGATTCAATCATAGCGGATTTGGTTCAGTTTCAAGGTTTAAGGTCAGCCAGAGTGCGCATTACCTTGTAACCTGCTTACATAAGCAGCGACGTAATGATGCGAGCGTTCCACGCAATCGAAGATTCAGTTTTTAATTATCCGTACATTCGTGTCTGATCGTTACCGGTCGGCGTTTCGAGTCTTAACGAGCCGGCGTCATTGCTCAGGGAGACATAGTTGGCATACTGTGAGGCCGGTGGTCTCAGTCGATACCACACGGGGACTCCCATCGAGAGAGAGTCCACGGCTTGCTCCCTCATCCTCTCTCCCCTCTCTTCCCAGTGATGGTAATTAAAGTGAGTCACGGTGATCGTTCGTGGCTGATCTTGTCATCGATCGGACTGCGCGCGCCAAGTCTATCCGTTCTTTCTTCCTGGACGAATGCGCCCTTTTCACCCTGCCCGCCGCTTCCTGGCCGGCAATTAAGATAATTCTTTCGTAATCGCCATTCGAAATCTATTTACGATCGCGGATCGCAGGAAGCGGGCGCGCTAGTACAATGCAGCTTGTTTGACCTTGAGTGCGATGCCACCGCGAAGGATTTTGCACCTGCGATTCACAGTGCCGGTAGTGAGGCGCGAAAGGCGACGCAAATATCGATGTCGACAGCGAGAGTCGTTAATTGCGTACTGTAGTTAATGTCTGCAATCAGTATAATGTATCAGTATAAATCGTTGATTAAAGAATAATCTCTCCGTTGCAGGTGTCGTAATCGTTCGTACAAGGTGGATTCCGGTAATAATAGAGAATCGCAAATCGATTTTGTCCGTAACGCGCTTTCTTCGATTTTTTTTCATTTCAAGTTTCATTACTTTAACGCAAATGTTAGCGGTTCAGGCTGATATCGAGATTAACTTTATGATAGAGAACTTTATTAAATGTATTGCATTTAATTACAGCTGGTGGACAATGCCGTGACGAACGTGAGAAGAATTGAGATAATGAGAATTCTCGGGGTTGTGGCCATCGATCAACTCGTAGCTGCTAATTGCTGATCGAATAATGACCGCCCATGCATACGTAAATACAGCGTTATAAAGCAGGGCGCGGTATACTTCTTTCGTACGTCGATAATTTATGGTAGATTGATACCGCGGAGATACTTTATTACGAGTATTTTTACGGCGCGGATAATAACGACATGGGATATCGTAGTTACTGGTTGTGTATTTGTGGTATTTAGGCGAGTTAACCGGATCGAACTCAGACTAATCGAATCGATCGCGCTATCGATTTTATCTTCGCAATCGAGAAATTGTTTCCTGTACGTAATGTTTAATTGAGAATTGCGTATAATAATTATTGAATAGAAGTTAATGTTCCGGTGTTATTAAATATATTCAAACATTGAGAAATTGTTTCGCACAATATGCAATTAAAGAATCTTGCGTAATGATTTATGTCTGGAAAATCCGTGCTAGGATTTTTCGACTTTAATTCTAAGAATTCGCTACTAAAGCATTGTACGTCGGCTATAGAATGCCCCATACACACAAATGACTGAAGCCCTCTGTACGGAGTAATTACCATGCACGAGTGCGATATGTTCGCGCTGACACCTGTTGCATGGCAGATTGCGTGACACGAATGCAGTATTTTGCGAGTAAGCTTCAAGCAAATCGCTTTAAAGCAATGAAAAAGGTACAATGGAATATTTTGATTTAAGGCAACATTGTGAGTTAACGAGATCCGTTTATCGCAAGTACATAAGTTATTCGTAATACGATATCGCATTTGCGGCACATAATTTAAAGTGAAGTTGCAAAATTCTTAAATAAATTTTGAAATAAATTGCTATTTCTCAATTAAACGATTACTTCGCAATGTAAAATCTCATACATTTCACGCTTTCTACATTAATTTAAGAAACATAGATTTATTTATTTTTTTCACGTTTAATATACATATCTGTTAAACTTTACAAATTTTACTGAATTTGTTTATTTTATAAATTTTTTTGATAATATTTGACGGTTTCGTAAATTATGATTGGTAACATTTATCTTTTCTTTTTTCAGGCATGCTCTCTTTCCTCATATTCTTTTCGCGGTTACCGTAAGATGACGTGCGATTGGTGCACCACCACTTTCCATTCTCCATTGTGCGAATACGCTCACGTGCGTGTGTAGAACGCATGTCGGCACGCGCGCATCGTGTATAAAGGAGACGCCCAAGTGGGTTAATACTGACAATTACGTGCTTCATGCGTCCGCCCATACGAGCAAATTCCGTTTAATTCCGTTAACCGCCAACCCCACTTCATTTTTTATTCCGCCCCGTACGAGAACCGCGCTCTTATCTCATAGCACGATGTGCACAATCGCTGTAAGCTCTCAAGATGAGGAGAGATTGAAAAATACTTACGAGTCATTGTAAACGCTTTCCACAGTACATGTACATACATATTTTTATATAGATACCATTTTTTTATATTTAATACTTTAATAGAATAATTATTTAATAAAATTATTTAATAGAATGCAATGCTTGGTTTAATCTTTCTCGATAAGACAATAAAAGATGATATTTATTTTAAATCTTTCTTTGCATATTTTCTGTTGTATTATTTCTGTTAGATAATAAAAATTCTATTCGTTCTTTATATAGTTATCTGTATATTTCATGTATTTAACAGAAATATTAGTGACGTTTTTGTTCCGTTTGATAAATTATCTCTGACACATGTGAAAGATAGAAAGCACGAAAGATGATAGTACATATTACTGATTCATGGCCGAGCCGAGGCATTATATTTGTTGAGGAAGTACGTCCGTTATTAGCGAGCTTTGACTAATCGCTAACTAATTTAATCAAACTATTAGATATGTGATGACTCGCCTGGACGCGAAAAGACATATATCAGTGGTTCTCAAGTTAATCATTTTTTAACTGTCTCACACTTGTAATATTTCTATACATCAAGTTATGCTCTAATTCATGTGTTATCTACTAGGTAGCAACGTGGAATTTCATCATATCCGCACTTTATCATATATTGCACAGCATTTAATATTGAAGACATTTGTTGTTCTATCGTCAAATGAACAATTAATTTTTATCAAATATTATTATTAATATTTATGTTTTATTTATTTATTTATTACTACTTTTATTGTTTTTTTATTGGATTATTTATGAATTTTTAAATAGCGATACGAGATGATAGTTCGTATTAACAATCATAAAGTTTTACTTCTCTGACAATTTCCATTTGAGACGGAAAAGATACGAAAAATAATGATAAAATTATAAAATCGCAAGAGAATCGGTTACGATAGTACGCGCGTCTTTTCGTGCCCGATAAGCCGTTATAAGATCGTAACGCCGTTCGCTGATTTATAGAAGACCGGCTCATTGTGCGTGGCCGTGGACGTCCCACTTATTTACTCGCGTTAAAGCTGTCTCTGAAAAGTCGCAAAACGAGGCGCCTCGTGAACGTATCTAGCGAGCGAGCAAGGGCGACCAGCACACGCCCGTCGTGCGCGAGTCTCGCCGAGAATTATGACGGTCGGACATTTATTCACGTCGTCGATCGGCGCCTCGGCGACCTGTCCGTGGCCCGTAATGATTCATTGACCTGACAGGGCCGCTAATGCTGCACCCACGTGTCAGCGCTACCGTTTCCACGAGGACGGACGTCGCGAGAGAACGGATTAGCCGCCGACTCGATATAACAACGCGCTCGAATCGTGGGAGACGCACAATGCACCCGGCGATTGCATTACGTTCGTTGCCGGCCGGATTCTTATTATGCGACAATTGTGGGCGACGCGAACGTCGCGGACCGGCTTCGAATTGTAAAAGTCTTTGTAAATTTCGACCATTCTTAGGAGCGAGTTTTGTTGATATTCTTTTTAAAAATTTTAATAAAATTTTAGAATATTTTCTTATAATTGTTTTTTAATTATGAACATTGAAAATTTAGTTCAAGTTAATATCTAAAAATTTTATACACGTAAAATTTTTTTTTCAAAAATTTTAATAAGATTTTAGAATATTTTCTTATAATTTGTTTCTTTTAAATTATGAACATTGAAAATTTAATTCAAGTTAATATAAAAAAATTTTATACATGTGACATTTCTTTTCAAAAATTTTATTAAGACTAGAATATTTTCTTATAATTTTTTTTTAATCATGAACATTGAAAATTTAATAAAAGTTAATATCCAAAAATGTTATACACGTGAAATTTCTTTTTTGTATAATATTATTAATTTTATAAATGATAATCTTGCAACCTGTGTAACATTACTAGAACGAGACTATTTCTAACCATTCGTCGAACTCATGTAATAATAGAGCGTGTTATCGTTCACGAGAGATGGTTACGTCCGATTTGATTCTCCTGGTCGATTTTCAGCCGTGCTGTGGAACGCGTTGTTTCTCGGAGCAGCGTGGCACGGAAGTGTCTAAGCGATTGGTAATCTCCACGGAGCGCGAAATATGGTACGGACCGTGGAGAGGGCCCAACCTGACCGTAGATCGGACAGGTTGGGTCACGATCAGGCCCTACGGCGCGATGGAGCCTTGCCGGGTTAACCGTCGACTCTGATAGGTCTACTTAAACGCCCCCGGTTATGCAACCGAAGCTTCTAATAAGCTTCCTTTAGCGTGAGTACCTGTCGGAGAACTGCGCGTGTCTTAGGTGAGATCGATCATACGAGGCGTATCTAACGTTCCGCCGATCACGACCGACCCGCTTCTATCCTGATTACGAATGTGATATCGGCGAAACCACCTTACGATTTATAGTAATAACGCACGTCTGCGAAGTTATAAATTGCCGAGAAAGATTATACGATTGTAAATGATTCTTATAGGAATGACACGCCGATCAAAATTTATCCGCCCACAAGTCGGGCTCAGAATGCCTGAAGACTTTAATGAGAGTTCGACATACGGAGGATTTATTGTATAGAAATTGTAATAGAAATAACGATGGCTTAACGGCGTTGAGAGACGGGCGTCGCCCGTGATCGACGCGAGCGTAGAGAGTGGAAATGTCAAATTTCCAATCAACCGCGTGCCGATGCAACGCGGTGAAGAAACACACATTCTTCCGGGCTAATAATCTCTAAATCGATCTGACCGCATAACCGACAATCGTACACTTTCTTGCGTCTTGATATCGCTTTCCCTTCGCGCTGCATTTCGCGCGAACATTCGGGGAAGCGTTCTGGTAAAAGGGTTAAGGGACAATTCGCCATTTCGCACTCGCGCGTTGTAAGGAGTCGCGTGTCCGGCTTGCGGGTGAAATATCTCCGGGCGACCGACATATTTACTTGACAAAGTACATCCACGACTCCATTACGCACCTAACAAAAAACCCCGGCGCATTATGTCTGCGCGTTAACCAGCCCGATTGTAATCCCCGACAATGCTTTTTCTCGCCGTCCCGAGATCCTCGCCGCGAAACGAGTCGTTCCACCGGTACTTGAATTCTTTCGTTCCTTTTTTGTGAAGGAGGAGCGCGAGAGTACAGGACGGAGGTGGAGGTCGTGGTACGACCGACAGTGGGACGATATTAAAAATCACAATGCAGGCATATTAACTTGACCTACTATCGGCGCACCAGGAAGAGCCGTGGTCGTTTAAAGTCCCGTCTGTGGGTCCTCCAAAATGAACGCACGCACGCACGCCCTCGGTGCACGCGGCCGGTTGCACGCGTGTGTGCGAACACGCGTGCAATCGCCAGTACCGCGCTAAAGGAGGTAATGCCCTGGACAAACGTGTTAAGCCGTCTTTTGTAGACGACATGACATTATTGCCCGTCTGATGCATGATTCATTTTTATCAACATTTTTTATCTGCATATTATACACGACGTAATCTAAACTACGAGAGAAATGAATCAGCTAATGTAACATAAAGATTCGAGTGAGCCGATATATCGCGAAGGTCTTGTAAAATTAAATCTATTAAAACAAGTTTAATCTTTGATTGCATCTACGAGTTCGGACATAACGATAATTATTCATGCGAAAGAAAACCATACTCAAATCAGATTGGGCAACATTTTAATTAAAATATATTAAGGATTACAATCTCTTAACGTCTGGCCTCAATAGAGTCGTTTGCTTACGAAACTTGTACTATTACTAAAATTCTCCATCATATGCAAAAAATTGCTGTTGTTAAAGCAATTATCATATTTTTGACTGTTGCTAATAATTTATTAATTAATTATCTTATTTTATAAAGTTGTTTAGTTGAAGATAAATATCTTATTACCTTCGTCTAAACAGATAATGGTTATTTATTTTATACACTGAAAAAAAATTCTGGTTAAAAACGGACAAATGAGAAAAATCTTGTAGGATTAATCAAATATTCTAGTTATTATAATAGAAATTCTGGTTATTATAAGTTATAAAGTATTGAGTTCTATTAGAATAACCAGAATTTTTTTTAGTGTACTAAAAATAATCGGTAAAAGACGCCGGTATTTCTTAATTCAGCAATGATAAGCGTGCGCAGTCACATGATTTCGTGTCAGAGCGTTGCGCGGCGCACACGCGGAGAGTCGCCCTCGCTTTTACGACAGGCCGAGCTTTACTGCGGCCGAGAGCAACCGCAACGGAGGAATTAGCAATTGTAATGTTATAAGGGGCAAAAGCGAGTGAGGAGGGCGCGGGGGAGACGGAGCAAGAAGGAGTGGTTGGAGGACAGAGGGAAGGAAGAAGGGAGAGAGAGAGAACGAGGCTGCCGGACGAAGGATAAAGAATGCGGGACCCAAGGGGTCATGAGGATTTCATTTGACGGAATAACGTGGCGCTTAAGAGCCGGTACCGTTATCGCGCTCGTTGTATATAAGTAAGTACCAACAGGATTGGGCGACCCCCCATCTTCCTTAGTGCATTATATTTCGAGGAATCGAAGGTACCGCCGTGTATCCTCCTTCGTTCATTCCGCTTCGCCATCTGTTTTATCTCCTTTTGAATAATTGCACGCGTTCTCGGCCCGCCGGTAATTACTCGACATCCCGCCGACGCGACGCGACGGGACGCACGCGACGGATTGGGTTACTTATCGTTAGGTGCGAACGGGGTACGTGAAAGAGCGTTAAATAAAAACTCCCGTGGAAAGCAAGAGTTTCTATCGGCATCTATTTGTCAGATATTTCTATCAATTTAAGTCTTTTAAACCACAAAATCGAATCTACATTTAAAAAAAATGTCTAAATCGTAGTTTCCCGCCGATTTTTTTTAATGTAGCATTTTTGTATGTCTTTCAACGATTATATTTTAAAATATGTTAAACTTGAATTAATTCGATCTAATTCAACTCTACAGTTCACATTTGCCGAATGATTTAACGTATTCCGATAATTCTGCGCATCGCGCATCAACCATGAAGAATCAATATCTCGATGGACAATCTGATTTTTCGGCGCGGTCGTCCGTAATCTTCCTCTTGCGGCGGATAATTTTTCTCTCGTCTGATGACTCAACGTCATCATCGCGGTTCCCAATCCTCCCACGCTCCTTTCATTTTGGCTTGGAGCCGTAGGACCCCCGAGCAAGGGTGCGGGAGAGAAGCGGGGGGAAGGATCCCGGCACACGGGATCATCAAAGTGGTCCATAATGAGCGGCTCGCGCTGCGGGGTCGAAGGTCATGCGGTAATGAATTGTTTTGCACCTCGCGGGCAAACCGGGCTCCGTGAACCTTCCGTAAGAGCTCATACACGCGCGCGCGGTCAGCACTAATACGCGTAAAAGGTACTCGGGGCCTTATCCGGCGCGCGGTCCCAACGGCCGCTCGAAGGGCGACTTCGCTTCGCCATGAGAAAAGCGTCAAAAAGCCCGGTGACTTATGGCGGTCGATCAGTCAGACCGCGATAGCGAACTAATTGACGGCGTTGCGGCCGTTAACGGTTATCGAATTTCACGCTGATCGCTTTCTCGATTATTTTCGTTTGCATTTAAATGCCGGCCACCGATGTGTGTCACCGATCGACGTTTCTATCGTGCGGGAACGGCTCCCGCTTGAATATTCATTAACGTCGACGAGGAGATCCTTCATCGTCGTCGTTAGACTGCCCGCTCGCTAGAATTAAACGGCATCGGTGCAATTAAGAACAAGAGTTCTCGACTTTTTTAGAAATAATTGATACTAATGTACTCACATTATAACGCTCATATTTCAAGATCGTAAAAAGATTGAAATTAATATCGGGTATTTTGGTGTACCGTATACACGAATCTTATGTATTTCGTCTTATGCATGCATGCCTTATAAATATACCTGACAAGCATTTCATTGATTGAAAAAGAAAAAGTTGGCCCGGCGGATTCCGAAGGCGATCGTTTCCGTAAAAACGACACCGTGCATTCTCGCGGCGGACTACTGTATAAAATAACCATGCGTCATTTCACAATGGTATCCCGTGGCCGCGCCCCGCGGTTAAGGCACACAATACGCCGCAACC
The DNA here is from genome assembly GCA_021460005.1 of Tetramorium alpestre. Classification (NCBI taxonomy): domain Eukaryota; kingdom Metazoa; phylum Arthropoda; class Insecta; order Hymenoptera; family Formicidae; genus Tetramorium; species Tetramorium alpestre. Next base: position 1,727,147 of record JAJVSH010000019.1, on the reverse strand, counting down.
CGCGGGCTCCCCGGTACCAAGGCTAGGAAATTAGTTGTTCGCTTTTGAGCATTCTTTAACCCTTCCGGTTCTCGCTCTCCGTCTCGATCGCGTAAAGTAATGTCCTTTCTCATTCTTTTCCGTTCGGGTGGGGACTCTATTACATCGTCGGTAACGCGGCTATAAATCCCACGGGACCACCGCGACGCGCGGGAAAAGGAATGATACCAAGTGATAATCTTTTTCGGTGAATGCGTCCCTCGAAGGACACACGGAGAAGATAATCAAATGTCGATTTATGTCGCTGTCTTTGCCCACGCTGCGAGCGATCCGGCGCCACACCGCCAACCTGTCGTCTGAGATATGTCTTCTTAACGGGACTGAGATCTAATGGGACGATTAGAAGTGCGATAGCGGATGCTACACCTTTCCGTTAGGCAATTTGATATACAGCTGCATGAGCAAAATGTCATTAGGGACAAATAAAAGGAAGAAATAAGAAGAGATAAACATAATTTTTCTTTATTTCAGAAATTTATGAATTACAATTATCACAAAAAAGAAACTCTCGGGCTACCTTATTTCCTGATGCGTTCATCGATGTGCAATTAACATGTACAATTAACAGTACAAGCAAGAATGATTTATTATCGATAATATCAACCAACGTGTCTCTCAAATCTGTGTCAAGATATTCGATCGTGACCTCACGAAATCCTGCGAATGACGGATTCGATTTTGCACAAGCGCAGCGCGCTCGTTAGCGCAGCGCCGTGAGCGCATCGGCTGCCATTCATCCTCAAAACAAACGCGCGCTGATTCGCTCGCGAATCGCTGCGCACGATTCGTCGTGCGTATGCACATACGCACGCACGCTTCCCACAACTCAGCGTCGCTCGCGAAGCACGCATGCTAATTCCTTATTGATGAATGTCATTTATTACCATCGGCTATTTGTATCCCTTTTCCCCCTCGTTTCTTCACCCATGTCCCCCTCGACGAGCCGCTCATCACCTTTCAGCAATCGATGGCAGCCACCGAGGTTGCGTTACGGAAAAGCGCGCGGTTGCGGCTAATTGTCCCTCGAGGGGCCTCATTTTTTGGGCCCCCGATGGCGCCGGATCCCTCGGCGATTTGTTAAACGTCAGCGGGCCTCGGGAACGTCACGATCGATCGATCGATCGACAGCGTCGTTAACTCGTGAACTCGTAACAGTGAGTAAAACTACGTCGGCAGTCGAAGTCCCCTACTAAATAATCTGTTGAAAAAAAATCGTGCGATTATATTACATCGAATAGAAACAGCCATCTTAGAGGCCGCGCTGTCTTTTGACCGTTGTGGGAATATTGATCGTTGATATATGTGGATTTTCATCCGGAGATCCGGCGAACGAGGAGAAAACGGTATATCTCGACCCGAACGAACACCGGCCATTCCGGACGATTGCACTTCGGATGCCCGAAGGCCGATCACGATTTGCGCGCGAGTTATACACAAGATCGGTAGATCACTACCGATGTAGATCACCACAGCCAGCGGCAGCGGGATCGTAGGGTCGTATATACGTCTCTCACCCCGTTGCACGCTCGTTGCCGATACGCGACCGCAACGGTAACCGCGATGCGATCCTGGGAGTCGCGGGGTGAAATCTCTCTCTCGCTCTCTCCATCTTTAATCTCTCTAGGTTTAACTTTTACGAGATAAAATAATATATAACATGTATATACATATGACTGTGTTCGATGTGTTTTCTTGTTGATTTCTTTGTTCGAATCCTATGATATAGTGAATTAATCTTGAAATACACTGAAAAAAAAAAAATCTGGTTAAAAATAGACGAATCAGAAAATCTTGTAGGACTGATTAAATATTCTGGTTATTATAATCGAACTCAATATTTTATAACTTATAATAACCAGAATTCCTATTATAATAATCAGAATATTTGATCAACCTATAAGATTTTTCTGATTCGTCCGTTTTTAATCAGAATTTTTTTTCAGTGTAGTAATATTTGCAATTTTACCTTTATTACATTTTACAAATTTCAAGTGAATNTTGAATAATAAATAAATAAATAATTTTATTTGAATTTATTTGTACTTGGGAGAATAAAGAATATTTCGAAGAACAAAAGCTCGGCTCTCAAATGCGGTTTGTAGTTGCGCGACGCGGATTCCAGTTCGTGTGCGCCCGAGATGGCAGAAAAAGGCTTTCGTTGCTTGGCACGTGGTGTGCCATTATCCTGCCATTTCGTCATTTTATTTCCGTGCCCCAATGGCCAGCCTGATGAGCCAATAAACTCAGATACGGCCGTCCGCGCAAAAATGTCGCTCGCTAACTCGTGCCTGCCAGGCCACCGAATAATCCGTGTGCTTCGACGACGATTCGTGCACGAAGTTTCGTTATTAAGTGAACGGCAAGGATAATCGTCGGTCGTAGGAAAGCGTAAGTACCTGCCAGGAGCGAGCCCTTTCTGGCAGGACCTCGAGGAAGCAGCGCAATTATACCGACTTGACGTAGAGTTTAATGCGTTCGGCATGCCAGTCGTTTTCAGGAATAAACATTTTCTTGCTGCTATCCGCGACTTTACGTTATCGTCGGAAGCGACTATCAAATAGCCATAAACGAAGGCTGCTGGAACATCCGATGCCTTTAATGCATCTTGTTTTCAACATTATATGTGCCTTCACATTCTTGTTTATCTCTTCCACTTCAAGTTTACATTTAGGAAAGACTTTGTGCTCTTTGTGTATTTTCGATATTATTTTCTCAACTCGGTTTCTTTAGTTTTTAGCATACAGTAAAAAGAGTACAAATTATTCATTGCGCTTTACGATAACAAATTTATTTCTCTTGTTGGAGTTTACTCAATTATTTATAGAGATCGAATAAATACTCTATTAATATATGTACTCCTGATTCATTTCAAACGGTAAAAATTCAAGCGCACCTCTTTCGCAATGGTCGCCAAGTCGCGTATTCGGTGTATTCCTGACTGTCAAATTATATGGTTAAACGAGCTGATTTATGTGCGCATTTTACAACCGCAACCACGCGAGAGACGGGTGAGAGGACGACGACAAACGATGGCACCCAGAAAACAACACGTCGCCGTGTTATAGAAGACAACGAGTAGACTCCTTGCTACATGCGCAGACTTTACGGGCTTACGAGCTTAATTGCGCGCATTATCATCCCTCGGAACGGTAACGGCGTTGCGAACAATCATAGGTGTCTGTGGACCTATGGAAACGGCCCCATATAAACACGCTCCTTTTTTCTTGAAACCCTAAATGCTTAAAAAAAATCTTTCACACGTTATTATTTTTTAGGTGTGAAAGATCGTCCATTTTTCTCATTCCTTTTTGTGCAGCTGGGTCACCATGAGCAAGTTATGCGAAATTAATGAGAGCATTTTAGGACGTAAGAAGTTACGATGAGCGGTTTTTTGTGAGAGCTATTAAAATTCCGATGGCTCGGAGCAGTTGAAATTATGTTTCTTCTCGGTACGATTTAAGCTATGAAAATATTCGCTCGCACCTATGCGGACATAAGTCAGATGATAAATAAACCGAATTGCCAGTCAGTTTCTATATTTATTAAGATTATTATGCAATATTTTTAAGATCAGAATGTGTTGCTCAACGCATACAGAAGGAATCATATTTAAATCATTTTGCTTCCCACATAAATGTCCGTCGCGTTATTCATGCGCAATTCGCATAATGTCCCAGCCGATATTTTTTACAAAAGCGGCAATATTTCATCAGGCACTTACATTCATTTTGCTTCTTCCATCATCCAACAATAAAAGTCGCGCATTAAGCCAATTACTTTCACCTGAATTTCTGCCTGCACGTCTGCATCCTCGAGAGCAATCTTTTTCACGCGCAACGAGGAGAATATCGTTTCAACCCCGATTACGTCGCGCCGCGCTGCGTCGGTACGTGTATATGCGCGTGTATCTCCGCCCGCTCACAAAATCGCGAAGAGCATAAATATCCGCGCCAAGTATCTCTCGGCATTATTACAAGCGTGTCCGTATGCACGTGACACACGTGGCGCGGCAGAGGAGCCATCGCGCTGCGCATGTTACTCAAACTCGTACTTGAACTCGTACACGAGACACTGCTCTCGTCTCTCCGGGACTCTCCTCCAAGTGGGGATTATACTGCTGCCAAATTACAGTGCCTGGCCACCCATAATGCGGCCACGGAGACGGCAACGGTAATAATGTTGATATTAATGGCGCGGTAACGTTCCTGCCGAAGAAATTATAGGTGTTAGGGGCGTGTTAATTTTTATGCTTATTGATTTTCATATTTTACCACCTACCACGAGGAACCAGGGCGGCGGGGTTGACGCGTCGGTGCATAACAGTTCCGCCAGCGAGGATCGTCAGCCAAGACGCTGACTTTCCTTGTTATCAGTCGTGGTGAATATTTTTGCGGCGAGAGCCTTGTAAAGCCTTCGAAGCTGTTTCTGGGCACTAAATGCTCGGAGTGAATGGCTGGTCGGCTATTCGGAATCGACGTTTAGGACGTGAACGTACATATTTTTATGATTATTGATCTTGAGGTTTTACTACACAGCGCGATACTGAATAGGAGATGAACCGTATTAACAAAAATAGATCTTATATATGATAAAATGTAATTATAAAATTGATTTTGCCGATTGTTAGTTTTTAGTATTCTTCGCTATTTTTGTTACTGAAAAAGCAAAAAATCTAAAAAGTTTTATAAATGCTTTTATTTTTCTGTTTTGCATCCTGGTCCTTTTCATAAGTTTTTGGAAGTAAAATATACATGCTCAGAAATTAAACAGTAGAAGTATCACATATTCACACATACCATAAATATACATATATATTACACATATTTATATAAAAAGATCTGTTTTCTTTGTAAAAAAATTTTTATAATTAAATTCTATACTAAATTCAAGATTATACCAATCAACCTTTATTAATTTAATTTTTAAGAATTTATAGAAGTCAGAAAAACTTAATATTTTTTGTGCAAATATTTTTTACAAATTTATTTTATATTAATTTTAAAAAAATAGTTAGAGGGAAAAGGTATGGTAATTCGTGAAACTCCCTGTCTTGTTTTCAAAAACACATATTTTCAGCTGACTTCGACATCGATTTCAGCAATTTTGAACGAAGTCCGCGGAGGTCGAAGGCGAAGCGCAAGCGCCCTCGATGGCCCATCGATGGGTCGTAGGTCGGAGCCCTGGGTCGAAGATGGTCACGAGGACGCTGATACCCAATTCCGAGAGTATTCCTGGAATCGAAAGATACTTAATATACCGTCCGCTCAAGAAATATACAGGGGGGGGGGAGCTAACCCGCGCTCGCACGGGAGCGACCAGGACGCGATGCTACTTGGAAGGAAGACGGAATCAGGACTCGAAGAGTGGCCCCCAAGAATAAGGGAGAGGAAAAGGGACGTCACCGAGAGTTACGGGCCATCCACGTCACGCTCAAATATTTTGGCAAATTTATGCCCAATAAAAATTAACCAGACCCCTTCTCGTTCTGCGGTTTCGGTCCACCAGCGCCGCGCCACCATCAACCTCCGCCACCTTCTTGCGGCCGTTTAACGACAAGGTGGACCTCCGGTAGATTCTCCATCCGTTACACGTTCCCGCGCATATTCGTACGTCCTTACATACGTATGTCCGTCCGTTCGTCCGTCCGTCCGCCACGGGCGTGCAAAAGCGAAGTGATTTACCGCTGGATTTTCTTTCTTTTCTCTCTTTCTCTTTTAGCAGTCTGTCTTCACGTATCTCCTTCCCTCCCGCGCCATCGCACGTAGGGTCCTCTTCGTTTCGTGTTTATCGCCACCGAGTGTCTCTTTCGTGCCGCACCGGTCAAGAACGGAGACGAGCGACCTTTTTTTTCTTCCATGCTCGCTTCTTCGCGCCTTCGAGAATCCATGCGACGGGGGCGTGCGCGCGCGATGCGGAGCCTTTTTTCATTCCGCGCGGTGCAAATGCAGGGAATGTGTCGCCGGCGTAAATCAGTCAACGTCCCCGGGGATTAGACTTTACGGTACCCTCGAGTTCTGGATGACTTCACGATTTCAGGGATGAAGCAAGGTGCGTGAAAACGACGTATGAAAACACTTTACTTTTTTATCTCATAATTCATTGAAGTCGCTATTTCTTTTAGCTTTTCGAATCCTTTATAGCATCAAAAATGATATGTAATGATATTAATGATATTCTCTTCTGTTCTTAATTATATTCGATCATATTTTATTTAATCGACAAAATTTTATTTCTTGCTTAATCAATTAATTTTTTATTATTTTTAACATTTTATTTCAAGTAACTTAATGTAACTTGTTACTGTCTATCAAAGTAGCTTTTTAAATGTTTGTTGAATCATCTTATAAATATTTTTTAGGCAAATGATTTGCGCAACGCTCGCACGCTACTTAGAACCTCGCGGTAGCGAATTAGCATGCTGTGGCATGGGGGAAATGCGACGTTGTACCTGGAGAAGGCGGCGGTTAAGGTGGTTAAGGGCTAATAACTGTGACGCGCTGCGACCGCGGACGCTCGCACAGGGAACCGAGACCGAGTGTGTCGGCTCCGTCTGATTTCACGGGCGCTAATTAGTCCAGGCGCGCTTTGCCACACGTCTAATCGCAAATTTATATGCCGTCCGTGGCACTCGCGGAAGGTCGCGCGGGGGCGTAACGTCGACGCCGAGTGCGCCGGTGATGTTGTTCTTTTTAAACCAGTCGGAAGTCGCCGCGCCACGTTTCCATATACGCAATGCTTGAACCCCGCGCGCTTTTTTATTTCTCGTGTAAAACGTGTCGCGGCCTCAGTAGAAGTACATTTCTTTGTCGCTTTGTCTATCTTTGATCATAAGAATTGAATAAAATTAAGAGCAGTAAGATTCACTGTATCTTTTTAAATATTTTTTTCATTTCTTAGCTTTGTTGTATCATTTACAAATCTTTACAGAAATTTTGTGTAGAAATTGGGAAAGTTGGATAAACAAATTTTAAGAAACTTTTTTGTAGGAAAATATAAGTAATTATATTAAATGTGCTTTATGTTTTTACAAGATTTTTATAATTTTTTAGCACTTATAATCTGACTGAGTTTAACTTTGATTAACTAGATATGATATAACTTTATGTGACTTCCTGCAATACTGAACTGGTGTTACGTGAGCATAATGTTTTCGAAAAGCTGTAGCAAATCGCTATAGAAACGATACACCGACACCTGCCGATGGAAATGTCATCGGCCTCTAATAAACAAAAGTGGTGCGCTTATGAAATAGCGACTCGCGTCACCTGCTTTCCCGAAGTACAACGGTGGTTCCCATAGTCGCCCGGAGCAATTTTGGAATCGTACATCGTCATTACCCTCTCCCTATGTGTACGTGAATATCGATGGCCGGTGGTTGCGTTAATAACATGCAATACTTGTACCTGTCGTGTCATTACCAACCCTCGGAAGCGCCGCCACTTCCTGCCTTCGCGTTTACGCGGTTAACCATTGACTTTTCGATTCACTGTTTACCCCTGAATAGCAGCATGTTAAAGAGGCTACTAATTCGGAAATAAGAACGAAGATATTTCACGTGAATTTATGTGGAAACGAACATTGGTAGAGCGCGACAGTTAATCTCAGCGTCCTGCAATGTTTAGCGTTCGACGCGAAACGCCCGTGTTCTCACGTAACGGCATAAATTTGCGGTGTAAATCCGAGCGCAAAGATTCCCGAAAACGGAGCGGTGTCGTAATCGAAGGCGGATTAAAGAAAGGAGAGAAAGAAAATAAAAACGAGAGGGGGGAAAAAAAGAATTACCGCGGCCGGATCTCTTCCCTCTTTTTATCGCGGATGCGGCGCATGTCGGCCGACTTATCTCTTCCCGAGATCTTCCCGGGCGCATTAATTCACCGGCGGATGCTGGGCCGTGGATCTTTTCTCCCCGACTGGCCCATTCGCCCTCGGAACGAAACGTCTTGATTCCGTGCCCGATCGTAAAGTTAATCGATCCGCCCCATTAAATCGCGTCCGGTAATCGCGCCGATACACTTCCCGGCGCGTTGCGACGCCGGGCCCCCATTTTCGTCAAATGGTGTCTCGCGCGCGTCTGCGAGAGCGATTTGAGGGTATACGATCCTCTCGTTGAATCGCGGCGACCGAAAGTGGCCTTTATCAAGACTCGCCGCGGGCGCCCCCCGGATCTCGGGGCTCGCTCGCGGGGCTCATAAAACTCCCGCGTTATTTACTATGTTAATTGGCGCTCACGTCAAACACAAATTTATGCTAAAAGCTAAGATATTATCGAGTAGCCGAATGCGTTACGGCGCTGACAGGTCCTGCCTTCCAGTGTCGGACGACCAGACACTGGCCTGGCGAGGTACTTCGAGACGCACGATAATGCCGATATCTATCTTCGATGTATCGTCGGCCGCTTTCTTCTTCCCGCGTCCGTCGCGTTCGTCTCGTCGCGGATGTGCCCCGTTCCCTTCCATCACGAGCTTCCTCCTTCATCTTCGTTCCGTGATGCGAGAATTTCGAGTAAGATGCTCAAAGTCGTGACCTTCGTGCTCTGGGAAGTAAAGTTTTGCGAGATTTTAAAACCATGATCCACTCGAGAAAAAAGACGAAAGAATTATTCTGCTTCAGTAATATTTAAATAAGAATCTGTAAATCACAACGATAGGACGAAAATGAAGATGATAAATTAATGTTCTCTCTCAATCCTTTAACTTTTTTTAAGATCGCAAAGAATACACTGATCGCAATTTTCTGCGTACGATAATTAAATGTTTTCTTAGTATTCAAAGTTGTCCACTTTCATTGTATCAACAACTTTTTTCTGGGTATCCCATATGTTGCACCAGAAGGTTTGCAGATTCGTTGCTCTATCTCTCATCGATAGCGTGAACAGCGTCCTAGTCACGTACGGGCTTAAAACGCAAAGTTTTATAGTTCACCATTGAGTTACCAACGAGGTTGCCATGTGTTCTCCAGATACGTGTGGGAATAATGGAATTTACGTGTGATTCTGCTCTTTCTGCCAGTTTACCGGTTTACCGGACGCAGTTTCTGAAGGCACCGTGGAATGTTCGCCATACGGATGACGATTTTGCCACACGCGTTTCGAAATATGCGTCCAGTGTCGCGCATTTACGAGATTTCACTGCCATCCGTCTCGCCCGCCATAGCCGACGCTCCTTCGCAGCCATTGGCTTCTTAACGTCCGACAGGTGATTTACACGCGAGGATTTACTACTCGCGAGATTTTACGAAAGGCTCTGACCCGCACCGAAACCGGCGTGGCGCGTCGCGAGTCCATGGTAGGCGATACGCCTTCCGAGAACGAAAAATCATTTTTTACAACTGGCTACGAGCTGCGAGCTATGATGAATGGTACTGTCGGCGATAGCGATTCCAGGGTATTTTTCTGTACGTCACGTGGTGTTGACAGGAATGGTGCACGATAGAAAATATGTAAACGTTATGGCGAAAGTTCGTAAAAAGAATGGAAAAATATCGACGATATCATAAAGAGAAGTAAAAAAATCTGATTGTAGTAATTAAAATCTGTGGGTAGAAATACTTTAGGATTTTTCATAATATTACGAGAAATTTAATGGACTCATTCTAGAAATAAAATTATTCTCGAAAAAATTGTTACACAGGCAACAATCCATTCACATTTTTTTAAAATGTTCTTTTATTATAGTTCAAAATATTAGCTTTCTCTCAATTCTTTCCATGTCGAAGATATGATTATTTTATGAACAGTAGATTTGGATCTATACCGATATTCTTTTTGAAAATTCGACAATCATGTTCGCCATATGATGTATCGCTAAGAATTTCTATGACAGTATGTCCCAGTATGACTCGAGAGATCGTAGGAAAGCTCGCAAAATCCGCTTACAAAATCCAGTCTCAACTTCTTCCTTGGTACGAGGAAGCAGCGTGGGTGTTTTTATGCCGTCGCTTTTATTACCACAATGGACGCCGTCCGGTGCTACGACCAACGCGATCGCGCCTTTACAAGCGAGATCATTCTCCTTTATGGCCGAATTTCGATCCGCCTCATCGGAGAGAATTCTGGAAACGCGAAGGACATAAACGTCGATCGCCGGAAGATCGAGGTTTCCAAGCGAACCCTGGCTGTCTCTTCTATATCTCCTCGAGATTAAGTTGTTGGTTCCGGGCTGACGTTAAAGAGCCTTATCCACGATATGTCCGATTGTTTAGTAGCGCGCGTAATTTTCTGATTTTCACGATATGTCAGAGTGAAATTTACGTTTATGTCGGATAACGCATTTTTTTTCCAAATTTATTCAATCAGCTATTAAAAATTATTTTATACTGTGAATAAAGCTGCCAAAGATATATTACAAGTTATTAATAAGTTTTAAAATACGATATATTGTTTTTAAATTTTACAGAATAGAAACCTATAGAATGAGATAAATAATGTAACTATTTTATATTATATTTATTTAATATGATAGTCATAATTTTCAAAAATTCAATTATCACGTATTTCACAGTCTGAGTAAAGAAATTTTATTAAAAAAAAAAAACGAGAGAAAGAACGAGGATTGCTGCAAACCGAACACCGAGTCAGCTGTGCTGTAGTCAGCTGTAGAAAGCGAAACGGAGAGCGCATCGAGTTGCTGAGGTTTTTCCGCCGTAATTTATGCTCGATAATGAATCTACACTCTGCAGATAGCGCGGGGGTCAGGTGTTAATGTCGGTGCGTGTGTGGTGCGAGAGCGCGGCGCCGCGTGGGACTTGTGGCACATTCGGCCCACCCGCGCTCTCGGTCTCTCGCGAATCAGCGATGCTCAGCCAGTTGCTCTCGAAACCGACAAATGCGAAAGAATAACAAATGTCCTGTAAACTTCACGTTACCGTAAACGTCACGTAATAAGAAAAACAATAACGTTGTACATTTTTGGAGCATGTGTCGCCGAATTTGCGAACAAATAAAGTTTAGAGACGAGTCCCTAGGAAATGAGCATTTTTTACAGCGTAACGCAACGTTTTTGTCGCACGTATCGTCGAAGTGAAAACAAATTCGCTTACGAAACTCTCATGACCGACGAATCGATGAATTGTGGGTTACGTGCGCAAGATGCATACGTGGGAGAGACAGTCCTGGGAGAACTCGTCCTGCACTTTCTCCCTGCCGCGCGTCGTTTCCTTGAATTCGACGCACGTCTAACTTTCCTCTGAGCATCAATTGTCCCATCTTGATTACGTGCAACAAGTATCGTGTAAATTTACCGGCGATAATTTTTCATGATTTATCATACGTGCGGCGCTGGAGACGAAGAGAAAAGGTGCTTGTTCATCTGTAAATTAATGTAGCTTATTAGCTGGAGAAATATATGTGTAATTTGCATATGTGCATCTAATTCCCAGAGGTTGAGAACCGTCCGACAGGCGCGTCCCTTAAACAATGTCTACATTAAGCCTAGTTAGGCGAGAGACGGCGTTTCGCGGCAACGAGACGGGTATCGTGCCGGCAGACACGTCGCCGTCGAGAGTCATTTAAAGGCATTAAACGCTCGCTCGCCTGTGGAAACACACCGGCATCGGCAGTTCGCCGTGGTGTTCATCGGATGTATCCGCGTATACCCGGCAACGTATTCGCAATTCACGGTGTATAAAGTACGTGGTTACGAGCGTCGCACAATCGTGCGAGCGTGCCTTGCCGGGTCGGAGCCGCCGCGTCGCGCTGGCGCGGGGCTATTAAGATATTTGAATAATATTAACATGGGGAACTCGCGGGCGCGCGCAAAGTCCGTGGTATCGATAACGGTGAAGGACCCGCTCGTGCAAGGACTCGTGGGACCTCAGGCGATATCACGTGAGCATTTTAGTACTCGGGACGTCGATAAAATGAGCCCACGATGATGATGCTGTTAGCCATATCGAAGCTGGCACACGAGACGCAACGTACAGGTGTCGTCGATAGAAAGTAGATTTTTTTTTACACGTAATGTTTCTGCGTCAAACGTTTCCATGAAAATCGGAGATAAAACTTATCACGTGTAGTGATTAAAATTTTATTAATTCTCGTTGTCGAGAATTTAGTGAGAATTTTTAAGTAGCATCTTTGTATGACGTTTCTTGCATTATACTCTCTTAAAGTCAATCAGTGTATAATCGCTGATTTCAGTGATAAGTATAGCACTGATTGTGAGAAATTTCAATGATATACTTATCACTGCCAATCAGTGTACAATCGCTGACAGTGAGTTTCACTGAAGTTTCACAGATTGACTTTAAGAGAGTAGTATTATCATGACTATAATAGTGTTGAGAATTTAAACTCGGAGTTTAATGTTTAAAAAAAAAAGAAGAATGCATACCTATATGGTTATCCAAGAATTAAAGAAAAGCGATCAAGCGTTGAAAACAGCGAACAAAAATATCACAATGACCGGCGAGAGGTGCAATTGCAGCACCGCTTGGCGAGAGGTGCAATTGCAGCATGAAAGATGACATCTCGTATTTCTGATGCATGCAGGCGGTGAACAAAAATGCACGTGCTAAACTGTACCGGTGGCAGTTGACATACGCGGAATTACACCGTGTTTATTAGCCGTGGCTCACGTACCGCGTCCGCGGCGCTTATCGTGGCCGCGATGCATCTCTCCGTACGGTACGCCAATGAAATCACACGGTGACCTCATTCACTGAGTCAATACTTTCGATGTGCTCTGCGATCGGCCAGGCGAGGTTCCACGAACACGAGCATGCGATTCCGTTCCCCTGAGGAACGTGTTCCGAAATGTAAACCGCTCCCGCGCATATGTTCGTCTAACATGCTACATACGTTACTTTCAAGAGACAAGACTTTCGGTCCCGTAATGCCGATTTGGCGAAACAATGAGACACGCAGTTGGCAAGATGTATTGTTGACGAACTAGGGGTTTCCATGTACTTAGACCATACTACAGATACATTCTGTCAAGATGGGATGTACGTGTAATTCAGTGGTTTCGGTTCATCAATGTACGTGTTCTCGGTAAGCGAAGCAGTGTCAAAATATACAACATGTGCGTTGTAGTGATTAATCAACTATAGTGGACGTGGGTCTGAATGAAGTAAACATGTGTTTTTTACAATTATTTTGTCGAACACTGGCGGTCTCCTTTTTTTTTTCATTTACATACGAAAGTAGTGATATATCAATACAAATAAATTTACTCCAAGAAAAACAAGTAACAAAGCTGAAATCGCAATTTAAAAACTAGATCAAAGCAAATTGAATCAAAATGAGAGCATATCGGATCTGATAGACGCAATATAAAATTAGATGAAAACAAGAGAAAAGCAGTTAGAATTTGAAGATCATAAATTATATGAAAAAAAATGTCATGAGATGAAGTATATATGAATTAAATATCAAGTTCTGGTTTATTAATTCAGATTGCAGATACATGCGTTTTGAAAATTTACTGTGCGCCATGTATGTCGCTATTATTAGAAGTGCAGGTAAGAAAATCCCAAAAACGTGATGGTAAGCCCATAAGATTCCATGTGTGGTGTTTAGGTTGAAGTATACACCACCAAGGACGTGCCGAAGGTGAATCATGCTGCACATGTTGGACGGTTACTATATCGAAAAGGAAACAAAGAAGAAAAAAAAAAGGAAAAAGAGGCAGCGAAGTTAAGATGGAGCTAAAGTGCGCGGATGGGCTTCGCGCGCCCGCCTATACCTCGTTTCGATAATATCCGCGAGAACAATTTCTTATCCTACATCTTTAATCTTAACGTCTCTGTCCGCGCGCGGGTCGTGTATCAAATTGCGCCGCGCGATTATCGCCGCCGCCGCGACGCTGGTCCGTGTATAATTTTGCAACGCCGGCGATTGGCTTAGGATTTGAATAATCGCATCGTGTTTCCGCCGCGCTGTTACTGATCGCGGCGATTATTGTCATTATGATAACCGCGTGGGTCTCAGCCGATTTAAGCTTCTCGTCCTGAAAATATGTACGGCACAGTAAGCTCTTAATTTATGTAACATTTTGCAGTTAGCGTAGCTATTTGCTGCGTTCTAACAAAATAATTGGTTTACAGTTTATTTTCTATAATTAAGATTATAAATACGAATATATTTGTTCCTTTATATGTTACATAAACCATCTTTCAAGACATTTATACGTTCTTATCGCAATTTTGTTGCGAGAAATATTAAAACTTGTAATACTTGCACTCAAAAAAAGAGTTTTACGTTCACAGTGATTTTTCCTATAATCTCATTCTAAACTTATTGTTTTACAGCAAACATATTCCTTTTTCAATAAAGTAAAAAAATATTTTTTTCTCTTTTAAGGATACATTTAAAAGAAAACTATAAAACATATAATTTTAATTTTTTACACTTTTATTAATATATATATCAAGATATGAAAAAATTTTTTACAGCAATATTTTCATTCCAAAATTATATATACAGGCTATTGGTTCTTGAGATATCGTGTCAACCGTTTGGTCATCTCATTTTTTCAACGCTGTGCCTCTCAATTAATGTCTTGGAATTTTGGAATGAAAATATTGCTGTAAAAATTTTTTTCATATCTTGATATATATATATATATATATATAAATAAAAGTGTAAAAATTAGAATTACATGTTTTAGTTTTTTTTTTTAATTTCAAAAAAGGCCTTATTTTTAGTGCGATTACACTAGAATATACCCTTAAATACTTTTGTTTATACTATTTTTCTCTTCATTTCAGAGGAATCCTTCTAAGATTAATATAAGAATAAGAGTAATATCCTCTAAGATTTAGAGGATTCCACGTATATAAAAATTATTTTTTTGGATGTGTAATTGTAAAAGAATGATTAAAAGTATCGATATTAAATTTACATGCATTTTCATGCGTCCAGCCACGGGGAAGAAATTGATTTCCCGTCCGTGCCAAAATTGCCGGGGCGACTCGCACCTTTAGCGCATTTTAATTCAATCGTTCGGCGGTGAATCGCGCAGGGTCACCGCGCAGGGTCAATCGTATGCTAATTGCCAGCCAAAAGACGAACGGGGCCGCGCGCGAAGGAACAGGAGAAACGAGGAGCGCGTATTCGCGCCGAGGACGATCGAAGTACCCGCGGCTCGGGCAAGGTCTTTGAACCTGCGCCGTCGACCCCGTAATGCACCGTTGTCGTTGAATTGTTCTGCATAAATTTATGACGGGCAAGTGTGAGACGCGCACGAATGCACGTACCGCAGGACGAAGACGAATCGTCCTGGTGAACATGGGGGGTGTCTCTCTCTCTCTTTCTCTCTGCCCCCCCCCCCTCGCGAGCCACGCCTCCGGTCGACGATGTTAATTACTGCCGATTTCAGCACGCGGAATGCCTTCCGCAGGAAGATCGGTCGCCAATCTCTCATTAGATGATTCTTCTTCGCAAGTCCTGCTGTATGTCATACGGAGTGTCTGTCTCAATAAGTTGTACACTGAAAAAAAATTCTGGTTAAATACGAACGAATCAGAAAATCTTGTAGGATTCATCAAATATTCTGGTTATTATAATAAAAATTCTGGTTATTATAAATAGAACTCAATATTTTATAACTTGTAAAGTATTGAGTTCTATTATAATAATCAGAAAATTTGATCGATCCTACAAGATTTTCTGATTCGTCTGTTTTTAACCAGAATTTTTTTTTCAGTGTACCTTTCGCATTGTATCTTTTACTTGTTGAACTTGAAATTAATTTAGATTTTTCGATTTTTAGTGATACTAGCGAATGAAATAATTAATATTACGAATAAGTTCTGCATGTTATATTGCAATGATTTTTTAAATGTTTTTTTAAAATAAGAATTATTGATTAGATGTGAGTAATCCGAGAAATTTTCACGAGCTATTAATAAGGTAACATGTTTGTAAAAAATAGAAGTTTATTGGGCCACAATAAGAAGTATGTTATCGATAAAGAGTAGTCATCTGTTTAAAATGTGTTACCAGGAAAAATTTATATCTTAGGGAAACGTAAAGATTATCTCAGGTTAAAGAAAAAAAAAGATGAAAGGCAACCGCCTTTAGGTTAAACTAACAATAAGTATTATATTTTCCTCAAACATAAAAATATGAGATTGTTTCTGTTGGAAGAATGAGAGAAAAGGGAACAGAACAAAATTTAGTAAACATGAAGATTTGTTGAAAATACCTGATAGACAGCTGACATACAGATGTAGTTCATTCCGAGAGCATATTGTAAAATTTTTTTATCGGTTATACACTGGATACAGGTTTTTTTCGAGTAAATAGTGGCGTTAGGGTTTCTCGATCGCTTTTCACAAGTCATAGGTTGCCATTTTCAGGGATTTTACGGATCTTAATTCATATTATTCATTTTCAAATTCTTGACTTTTCAGGATCTCGCAGCAGGTTCTCAGACATTTCCAACACGTCAAGATCTGTTCAATTTTGAAAGACTTTTTAAAATTGCATAAAAGTAATTAGAAATGTTAAATAAAAAAATTTGAATTTTTAACATTTATAATATTATTTATAAGAGTGAATAAAATGCACAACCTCATTTTACGTACAATGGTCGAATGGCTAAACTGTTTATCGCAGGATGTGATATCGACGCGATGAATTAGAATTGCAGATTATATGCAGGTGATGGTGCATTCGTTCTTAATAATACATTAAAGATATTAACATAATGCGAATCGCATTGTACTTTGAGATGCGAATATACGCCCCTTGAAGCTTATACATTACAATTTTTGAGTGATTATAATCCGTTTAAAAACAACGAAATTGAAATAAATAACGAATTGCATCAGCTATCACCATAATAGTAAATAGCTAATACAACAAATTTTTTTCAATCATTTATTAATTATTAGAAATTATTGATAAACTGTTGATTAATTTGCGATTTTTATTTAAAAAAATATGATTTTAAATCTGTCAAGATCTCTGCCATAAAAATCAAGCAAGTTGTGAAACATTCTAGACTGTGAAATATATAATAGTTGATTGTATTTTATTAGTCTTGATTAGATTATTTATAGATTATATAGATTGATTAGATTATATTAGTCTTACATAAACTTTTCATACATTTTTATTTTACAATCTAGTACATGCAATATGTGCACTTAGATCAAAATATATTATTAGCTAATTATTAGCTATATATTTCATATTATCAAGGTAATTATGATTTTCACAATTCTGTTGGAAGAATATAATATAATAATAGTCTTTTTCATATATTGATATGTATAAAAAAATATAAAAATTTAATAATCACGTATTTTTGCAATCTTTCTTACAAAATGCAAAAAATTGCAAGTTTTACTGCCAATATTCACAAGAAAAAAACTTCCATTTATCGATGAGGGTCGTTTGAGACATGTCACTGTTGTAGGCTTGGGAAAATCAGGATTGTAGCACAACATATGGCAACAAATACACGTACATACACATATACACAAGTTATGTCGACCGGTAGCAGGTGAGTCTCATGTGAGACACGATGGGAATGTTGTGGGCCAACATGTTTACCAATCGACAGTGGACCCCCTGATGGCCTACACACTGTTGGCCGTTGCGATATTTGCGGATAGGAAGTACACCGGCGCACACACCGATAACGAATCGACATTATCACGATTCCGCCAACGCTACGTCAATTATGAATATCGATAGTTCCGCTGCCTACACCTGCCGTAGAGTTCCCGTAGGCTGCCGTGTGACTTTTATGTGAAGGGCAAATGAAGTATCACTGCAAATGTTCTTTTTCATTAAGGAAGTTATTCATTATGTCATACATTTAAAAAGGTCTTTTACGAAAATAGAAAGTTTTTAAAATGATACCAAATTCTAATGGATTTAGAAAAAGGTGAGAGGAAGAGATATAAATCGCTTGCCATAAATGATTCAGCAAATATAATGTAATTAATTTTTTATTTATAATTTTTCTATACATATGAGAAGAACATTCAACATCAAACATTACTAAAATATTTATTTATTAAGAAATACAGATAGATAAATATCGTTGCAAAATATCGTTGCGCTTAAATTGTATAACAGTTTGCATAAACTACCTGCAGCATTCTAGAAATAATATATGTTATGTCACGAAAGTTCAGAGAAAATTATTCTTTCTCTTGTTGAACAAATATTTTAACAATGAAATGAAAGGGACTTTTAACGTATCAATACATAACAGGTATAATACAATAAATTTTGCCCTACCTTATAAGATACGTAGAGAAATATGTAAAAAGTTCGACCATCCACTTACCAAAATTCCAATTTCAATATTTTTAGGTCCAAGAAATGGCAAAGTATTTGAAAAACTTGCCCTCTATCAAAAATTATTAAAATCAAAAATCAATTTTTGAATTTTTTTATTATTTCAAAGATCTTATCTCCTTTTAAAATTTAAAATGTATTGTTTTAATAAAAATAAATTGATATTTGTTATTTCAAACAGTTATTATTTCAGCAGTTTTGTTTATACATATAATAGCTGTTAATTATAATAGTAATGGGATTAAATATCTTTAAGATATATCTTAAAATTGGTTGATTAACTATAATTGACACAACAAATTCTTTTAAGGATTAAACATCCTAATAACATTTTAGTTTAGTAAATGGGATCGTATTTATCATTCGAAAATTTATGGGAAACGGTTATTCTCATTCTTGCATTCGTGCACTCTTTTTATTGAACAGTAAATGTATTCTAACAGTTATTTATGATCTCAAAATTGGAGTTGCAGGTAGATTTCGGATCGTACTTTCACTTTCGTTCTTTCATTCACATACTTTCTTCTTCCTCCTTGCTTTTTTCTGTAGCTTTTGTGAAAATTTTTTATTTCTTCGTTCATATATTCACTCTATTTCCTGTGTTCAACCTATGAAAACACAATATAATTGTGATACATTACAGTAATATTTCACTCGATTATATCTGCTCGTTATTATGATTTAACTGTGACAAAATCGAACGCTCGTTATTAATATAATTTCGCTATTACTTTTTTGCAGCCTTCGAATTTCGGTCGTGTAGCGGTATCGCATCGTCTTCGACGATTTCTGCGGATTATCACGGCTTGTTCGACCGTCTCCTTTTCTCTCCTTCTCGTGTCACGTCGAACAAATGTACGGCGCCTACGCTTGGCGCCAGTCCGAGAAGAAAGTGCGATCGGGGTCGCCGAGAGGAGTCAAGTCTTTAAATGATTGCCGTGCTCGTTTACATCAGCGCGTCGCCCGAAATGCGGGTGAGATTCGGGGCGTCGCGGTGCCCTCTTCCCGGAAGCGAGCGCGAAGGCAGCAAGAGACGGCCACGTAACGACGAAAAGAAAAACCAACGTGTCGTCATTTAGCATTACGTTGCCGCCGTGAACGACAACGGAGAAAGACGCGTGAAAGTCAACGACAATGCTTTAATCCTTCGCATGCTTTACTACGCGGGACGATCGCGGACGCGTACACGTCGTTGTCGATATCCTTGAGAAAGGCGATGGTGTCGTAATGAGATGTTTTCGTTCGCGCGTATCGCCTTTCTCAGTGTCGAACAAGCGGGTTACAATCTGGCAGCGCGTGTCCTTGGCAGATCGTGAACATGCAAGCGGATTTTTTTCCGCGAGAAACCGCCGTACGCAGCTCGAGAGAAACATTAGTAAAATTGACTTATTCATTAGCAGTAGAGGCAATCGTAAAATGTTTTTAAATGTATTTGCAATCGTAAATAAATATTATAATTTCGCAGGATCGTCATTGAATCGATATAGCCTTATCTAAAAATACATCTGTCGTTAATAACCGAAGTTTTCTCGTTTTGCCGGCTCGTAAAGTACGCTCTTAACGTCCAGGCGATATATTTGTGATGCCTTTGTGCGACAATGTACTCACGGAAATAATCGTGTAAGTTACGATCGGCGGAAGATCGGACTTCTTCTCGGTACGAACGAGCTTCACATTTCGGCCTCATCCGATGTCCGAGGACTGTTTTAATTGAGCGGTTAAACGCGTCGTCATAAAGATTCTCGCGGTTAGGTTGCAGCTGCAACGTCGACCCCTCCGTCGCGCGCCTCCTGCGGAATAGTCGACCGCGTCCCGCTAAAAACCAGAACCATGAAACTCGAGCACGGCTTCCGTGATGCCCGCGCCGTGCATTTATACGCGCGCGTGGCAGGTGCATGGCCCACATATTCAGCGCAAAAACTGGTAACCCAACCGTGCAAGCCACCCTGCGGCGCCCGTCCTGGACGAAATAACCGCGTGATGCACCTGACAAGAGGAGTTATATACGGCGACGCGCGAGCGCTCTCGAACGATCGACTTGCAATCGATGTCCTGTGAATATGATAATTATTTCAATTTATTTAATTTTAGTAATTATTTCAAGAAGGTATGCCTAAAATAATTGTGAAATAAATTAGTGCATTAGCATAGAGAATAATGAATTAATTTATTAAATTGATTAAAAAATTAAGAACAAATTTTTTTTTTTTTTAGGAAGTCTTTCCATTGTTTTATTTTGTTATTTTACAATTCATTGTTCTTTAATAATCATTTATTCAATTTATTGAAAAGTGTTACTTTTTCAAGTTATATAATTCTTATTCTATTTTAATTTCATACAATAATTCAAGAAGACTGAAAAAATTTTTATGTCGAAATATTTATAATGTATCTATTTTGATTAGGACAATAAAATATTGACTAATTAATATGATAGCATCTTGTTTTTGGTCATATTTATTCTTCGACTCTTTTACATTGTTCTTACATTCAACAAGCGGCTATTTGGATATCATGTATCAACGGGAAAATAATTTATTATTTTCCCGTTGATACATGATATCCAAATAGCAACTAATTAAAAAATACATAAAATTAATTTTAAATTAAATATAATTCAGGTCATTTATTCAAATTTATTTTTTAATATATCTACATATATTTTATAAAAAAATGTTTAATTTAAATATTATGGAGCACTCTGTTTTATGCGGTAGTATTTGCGGTAGTATAATTTTGAGTGATAAAATACTGCAGTGTCGTGTCTGGCTATCGAGGGCTTCCCTGCACAGTGATGGTACACCTGCTGCACCTCGTGGGCCAAGGTCCGGTGACCTCACTTCCTTCCTACTCTGATAGACCCCCAAGCCTCTACATCGATTAAGTCCTGGTAGGCCGTCACCTGCGAATCGCCCTGGCTACTTTCTTCTTGCACCCCTTTTCCGGGGCGCGTTCGGAGACCACGCTCGAGCGAAGCGTGCGTGCATTTCTTACCGTAGGTACCCCCACAGTGTCGTCACACTTCGGCGAATCGCTTCCAGAACAGGTGACGTCGTGGTTTCCGCGTTACGGAAGCGGATGTATAGGCGAGTGATCGACGTCATGAAGCAGACTAAAGAAATTTCCAGCAAAGTTCTTATTGCATATTTCAAATTTCTGTACTAGATATGTTGGAGAACAAATAAGACTCGATAATTGATACAAAATTGATACATAAGTTTCATTTACGTATCTGTATTTACTACACGTATAAGTAACGAATCCTATACAATATCAAATAGTTGAATGGGGAACGAGAGGAATAAAACCAGCACACAAGCGTCAACTTTCTCTTCAGCTCGAATTCACCGTGAAATTGTCGCGAAAATCGTCGCGATTGAAGAGAGTCATTACGGACGTAATACTCGACGGAAGGCTGGTTTCTCACGTCGCAAAAGAATTCCCTTAGGCCCTCAGAAGAGAGAGGAATAAATGGAATACAACAGCGGCGGCTTGAACCGGTAGCTCATCTGAGTGCCCGGGCACGCGTTACACCGACACACATACGATTACGTTTCGCCGCGCGTANCCTGCGTGCGTGCGTGCGTACATACGAGAGAACGACGTGATGTGTATATGGCAGATTATATCATCAATGTCGTTACTGCATTACGCCTCTTTGCCCCGAGGGACGAGCCGCAGAGGGAACTTGCTAATATCCCGACCGGCGACAACGTAGAACACTGGAGGCAGGACGTGCGTGTGCGCGCGCGNGTGTATGTGTGTATGTGTGTATGCGTGTACGCGTTCCCGCGGCTATTTTCTGGATTTCTTGTCTTCGAAACGGCCGTCGAGCATGCGCGATGCTCTCAATGGAGGACTGTGTACGACCGTAACGGCGCGTGCTATTACATGAAGATTGTGCATATCTGCGTCATCAATTGAATCGTATTGAATAGATTCTCGATAAAATAACGTTACATGACGTGTTATATAGAGAAGGACCGCATTGTTATGTGAATGGAGTAATTGATATATCATTATTTCAAACCGACTTAAATATCTTTTGTAAGAACTTTAGAAAAGAAGTTATAAAGTCAATGTTCTCTGCTTTTGTAGAAGAGGATTGAATCGTTGCTCCTCTGAAATCTTTATCTTAATTATATCTCGCGTTATTGATAATATAATATATAGATATAATATTTTTTTTCTCGGATATTAACCGCAGCGTTCACAAAGTAAGGAAAGATCGAGGCGTCACGATCGCCCATCCCGCTTGCGGGATCCTCACAAATTAGAAGGTAATCGGCTCGTCGGGGGTTCTCCTCCCGTCTGTATACCTCGTCGTCATCCGCTTAAAGAAATCTTTGTTTCTCTCGAACTGGCTTTTATACGACGGCAATAATTATTTCGTAATACCGACTGATGGCACGACCGCCGGAGAATTATTTATTGCTTGTGTGAGAGCGCCGCGACTGCCGGAATCCTCGAGGAATCGTAATCCGCCTCGGATCGTCGGAGCAGGGACGCTGCTATGCAACTCGACGAATGCTTTTCCCATTACTTCGCAGACTTGGTATAGATTACGATATAGCTTCATCCGCCGAGATAAAGTGCGCGTATTCTCATGTAATTTCAACTCGGACTGGCACAATGGCGAGCTGGTTATGCGATTACACGCCCGAATGCATTAATAAGCTTTGATAGCGTATTTTTCTATATTATACTATACCTAGGTACACTTTTGCAAGGGAGATTGTTGAGCGTATAAGTGCGGCCGCGAGAAAAGAGAATTGTTTAAGTTGTGATCTCGAAGAATAACGATCGTCAGTTTCTCTTAAACTATTTACGATTTGTTATTATTGTTATTGATGGAAGCGTATGTGTCAATTTTATAAAAATGGTTTGAAATATTTTAGAGATCTTGTAATAAAATCTTTATGTTAATGTTAATTGATGCATTGCTATAACGTGCGTTCCATAATCATTAAGATGGGAATGCATTTAGATCCAAAGAAATAAAAACAAGATTTACAAACGTTTGCTGACGAAATCCTAGCACTAGTGTAGGCTATTATTATGTTATGGTAACATGTTAAGACTGCTGATCGACAGATACCGTTTCTGTGCCTTTGGAATTGTTCTATCGAACGGCAAACAAAGGTCACGTGGATCGTAACCCTTCGCGAAGAACCGGAGTGACCCCGGTAGCTACCAAGTGATCGACCACGCCTCATCACTTTGCTCGCTACCGAGGCAAATCAAAGAGAACTGAGTCAGATAGTGAAGAGAAGCAAAGTGGTGTTCGCTGCGATCATCGTCATCATTATTATTATCGTCATAATTATTATCATCTTATTCTCGGTCATCCAAGATTGCTTCTTATTATATGCTCTTCTAGATATTTACTGAGAAAATTATGGAAACCGTTGTGTGCGGATGCTTTATTAAATCGGGAAATTATTTGTTAAATAAAGAATGCCAGCAGACGCGATATTACGAAGTCGACAATACTCATAATGCGGTGCATAAAATTTCATTAAAATTCGCGCTCGATCACGATTGACGTATCACGGAAAAAATAACTTAGCAATAGTAGCTAAATTTCAGTAGCTGAATCAAACTTAGCCCTAAGAGCTATTATCATAGCTAAGTTGTAGCTATTACAGGTAAAAAACATTCATTCTAGAATAAAAATTTATTAGCTGAAATTAAAAGTGTATATTAGTATATGCTGTTATACCAAATTGTATACCTAATAATTAACTAATAATTAACTTTAATAAAAATTTTTTAAAATGCAGTTAAATATTAGGTATACAATTTTACTTTAATTATGTTAAAATTTTACTTTAATTAACGGTATTAAAAATAATTGCCAGAAAAAAATATTTTTATTTTCTATTCCCCAATATTTAAAGCATGTTATGTTTAATGGAAATGATCAGAATAGATAATTCTATGTAAATCTTCGTGCATTAGTTAAATTAATTTTTTATTTGTTAGCATTTTTGTGAAAAGTAATATGAATTTCTTACAGATTGTACGAAAAAAATTCTTAGATTTATTTAATGTTGATACCTCTATTCAACATTCAATTATACATATAAATTGAAGAGGCATTAATATCAAATAGCAACTATCTGAGAATTTTTATTTTTTTCCTAAAAGTAATAAAAAGAGTTAATATAACTTGAGAAAAATAGAAATAAAGAATCAAACAAACACGTTTTATACATGTACAGCATTTTTCTCAAGTTATATTAACTCTTTTTATTATCTTTAGGAAAAAAGTGAAAATTTTCATTTAGTTGCTATTTGATATTAATGTCTCTTCAATATACATATATGGTATACAATATGATTCTACGAGCTACAACTATGAGATTTTAGAGCTAGTATAATATTGCTTCTTCAGTAAAATTGATAGCTAAGGTAGCAAAATTTACTTAGCATTTACAGCAGAAATTGTACAATTATAAGCTAAAAAATTTTAGCACTCATAATGAAGATTATTTAGCCTCTGCAGCAAAGGATAAAGTAACATTTAACTAAGTGTTATACGTCTCTAGTAGCAAAAATTTTTGCTATAGTACCTAAGTGCAAATAGTTAAGAAATTTAGCTTCGACAACAACAGTATTAGCTGTCCCTATTTTAAAGACACATTTAGCTATTTCAGCTATATATTAGCTCCTACTGCTAATCATTTTTTTCCGTGTAGGAACGCAACATGACGGGCAACGTGAAGCTTCGACAGGCATGGCGAATCGCGCAGAGTATATTAGTCGCGTCCGCTCCTCCACGCAGGTGTAGAGGATGCGCGCAGGTAAGATCATCGCCTCGCGCGGTGAAGAAACAGGATCCTGGAGTGGCCCGAGAGAAGAGGCGAGATTGTCGAATCATCGTTCGCGCCACCCACGTCAAAAGGAACGTCGAGGATGACGATCGCGGCGAGAGTGTTCGAAATGATCCTACCAATCGAGCCCGTGCCCGTCGGCGATAGCCGCCGCAGTCGGGCCCGTTTCGAGAAAATGAAGTGCCTTCGAGAGGGCCCAACGGAGCACGAGCGACAGCAGGCACTCGTGCGCGCCTTCGTTCCGCCGCGGCGCGCATTGTCGCGGGGATCCCAAGCTTGCGGCGGGGAACGAGCCGCCGAGTCACGGTGCACAAAGCGCGCACGCGCCTTAATTAAACTTATTTAATTACCCCCGTTCTATCCGTGACCATCGTCTCTCGCCAACTCTTTAGCGGCGCGTTAGCGTTATCTCCTCCATCCGCCGCGTTCCAAGACTTCACGCTGGCTGATCACGCCGACAAGTGATCGCTAATAAATCCGACAGTAATAAATCTAGTTTTGCAGATATGAAAAGAATTTTAACAAAAATTTCATTGAAAATTTGAATTTTTTGAATCTCTTCTCTTTGGAGTACGGACAAAGATTGTACATTCTGATCGTGTTCCAACGTTAAATCTTTTTAGAGATTGCTCTTGTATCTAGAATAGTTATCGACGTGCATAAAATCGGTACCAATCGTAAAAGATTTCTTCAGTGATTCTGTCTCTCACAATTGTCTCCGCGACTGTGGAATAATTAAGCAGGAGAATGTCCGATATGCCGCGAGAGCACGAAATCTGTTGCGATCGATGGGACGAATCAATTTCGAAAACACTTAGACTTGCGAAAACGAGAGGCTTCGTGACCGACCCCACCCGCGATAATATTGCCGAACCAAACGACCGCAATGTTTGGAAATTATCCGCCGACTGAAGTAGCAGTTTACGCCCATTTTAAATTGCAGGTACGGCCCGGGCGATTACGTAGCCTGGAAACAGCGAAATGCAGATTCTTATTTTTTTTTCTCCCTTCCTCGATCGCCGCTTGCGCTATCGGCTTGCGACATCTTGTTTAAGAAACAAACAGGATCGAAGGCAACGCGTGAAACATCGCCAAGTAGCTTCGTGCTATTCCACTCGGTCCGATTGACGCTTTTTCTGAAAAGTCTTGCTAGGACCGCGAAGGAATCTGATGTTTTCTCGCAGATGCGAAATGAATCAGTGAGATGATGGAAAGTGTGCTCGATAACGCATTGATAAAACGCTGTGACTAAACAGAAAAGCCTGTTTCGGCCGAAATGAATTTGACGCGGCAGTTTTCTTGCAGCGAGGTACAAGTTCAAGCCGATTACCGTCACACGATTTTTTCCACCGACACCTTCCGTGAGCGCGAAAGTTAGCTCTTCTTCTTTCCCCTTCGCGGGTCGGCCTCCTTTCTCCTTTTTTCTTTCATTCATCCCCACGATAGGCAGTATAATAGCTCACTTTGTTCACTGTTACTGTTATGCAAGATATAATAGGGTAATAATGGTACAGTCTTTCTCTCTCTCTTTCTCTCATCAGTAATGCAGGGTGGAGCCAGTCACGATCAGAAAACTGACGTAAGCATCTCGTTCGTTCCTCCTCAGTTTGTTCTTCTTCCTGTGGTTCCGTCTCGTTCTCGTACAGTAACGCTTTGAAGTGAGAGCGATCAAAAGAGAGAGAGAGAGAGAGAGAGAGAGAGAGAGAGAGAGAGAGAGAAAGACGGCGCTTGCCTCGAAACGCTCGAGCCCGCAGCGAAACGCTGCTCGACTTCCGCGCTGATTACTTGAAAATTGTGGAGGGCATTTTGCGCTATATAATATTGAAGGAGGAAGCGATAGAGATTATTGTGAACTTGCGAGGGACGCCTGCATGTTTTGTGAAGCGTTCTCTGAATGCGCGAAAAACGTAGTTGTTGCCTACAGCATAGCAACGATGCACTCGTTATAGCGATGCCCTTCCTTTCGAATCCAATTCTCGATATGTAGCTCGTTCTGAAAGGAGGCTCTCTGATAAAAGCATCAATGATTTATCATTGTAACTGCGCAACGAGTAAAATAATCTCGAACCAGATGTAGAATTATACGGTAATACGGTTCAGGATGCGAATCATGTTTCATTATATCGTTTAAAAATAAAAAAAAAAACAATTTTAATTTATATTATAATTTCTATATATCAAAAGGAAGAAAAATTTATATCAATCTATATCAGTTTATATCAATAAACTAAAATTATATTCTACATGTTCTAGTTTTCAATATTTAATAATATATATCCATCTAAACGTTTTATTTTTTTAAATAAATTTTTTTGCTATAATTTTTATATATCAAAAGGAAGAAAAATTTATACAGAATTACTTAAAACGGTAAGGACTCTTCTAATAATAGCCTTCTAATATATCAATAGAAATCTATATCAATAATTAATACTGGGACATGTATAATGTATATATCAATATAATTATACATATATGTCCCAGTTTTCAATATTTAATAATATATGTCAATCTAAACGTTTTATTTTTTTGCTTTGCTAAAAGGCAAGTGAAAGAGTTAAAACAGTTTCTTTTAGCGATCTTCGTGCGAACCGGTCCACGACGTCGATGACAGATCGGTGTCACCGATCATGCGATGAAATCCTGTGCAAGTCTGGCATGACCCGGCGGCGTGCACGTGATGAAGCGGCACCGAGACGACATCGGACCGTGAACCCGGAGACGGGATCTCGAAGAAATTAGGCAGGGCCGCGTGAAAGGGGACCGAATCAATGGGTCATTAGAGAGAAAATGACGCGGAATTAATTACTGCTTGTGTAAACGATGAGCAAGGAATTCGCCGTCAGTTATTAATCGCGCCGACTGGCGAAGGCTCTAACGGTCCACGCGCGCGCGCGCCTTCTCCACCTCAGAGGTATTGCGAGTCCACCTTGTATCTCTTTATTCTCTCGCGTGTCAATGAATCTCGCGGCAGGATACATTGTCGTGTGTTCAATCAAATCAAATCGCAGATCTGTTCTTGATTTGTTGTGGGCGAGTTTTCATCGTATCTATTGCAAGCGAGCGAGGAGTAGTACATGTTACTGCGAGGAATTCTAAATTTCTCTTTTCTCACCTGTCACGAACCGAAATCCGCTATACATCGCGAGAATTTATGGATAATCAATTTATATCAATTTATTTTTTATCCATCAACGTCGCTCCGTTGCTACTTTTCTCATCGAAAATCGTTCTTTTTTCTTAGCGAGCCATTATCTTTTTTGTTTCTTAGCTCCTTTTCTTTTCATAACAATTTGTGGATTTGCGTGGCGAGTAAGGATAAACGCATCGCGGGGCACAATAGGACCTGTCATCATGCTCGATGTTCGTGCGGGCACGTATTCTTGATGTTCTTCGCGCTTGTTAGTTTCTAAAACGAGCTTCAACGGAATGAGATCCATGACCTCGATAGAAAAAGGGAATCGATCGATTGAACGATCGGCCTACGTAGCTACTATCGCAATTTGATGTAGAGAATTCAAACTTCACGGAGAATTGTCTTTTTATTCTCCGTGGTAAATTATTTGTTCGTAAAAATGTTGCTTAAATAAAAGTGATTAGAATAGCTAATTAAATGTAAGAAAGTAATAACAAATTAAATTATTTCAATTTGTTACATGTATATGTATATTGTAAGAAGATAAAAAGCTTGTACAAGCAGCAAACAATGCGTTGAGCAGTCGATATATCATTACTCGAGATATTTTTTACGCTCTTGTCTTTTGTACGATCTCTGTAAATGGATATTAATCGTGATATACCTTTGTGATCCCGGATCGCACTTCCTGTGCCACCCAGAGGTCTGCAGGGATTAAGATCAATGTCACCTGACCTGTCGTCGAGCGCCGGAAGAGGAAGCCGGCCCATCGTAACGAAAAAAGGTCATCCTTGTCATTCACCCGCGAACACGTGTGCGTCACGCTATTAAAATAGGAAAGTGTATGATGTGTGTGAATTCCAGGAGTTGAGTGAAGAGACATCGTCAATTTCGATTTTTTTTTTAAGAATTTGAAATATTGATCCGAAAATTGGCAAAGAATTTCGATAAATGCACGTGATGTCATAATTTTGAAAATTTTTTAAATATCTTATATTCTAAAAATATGAAACTAACAATTTTTGTAAGTCTTTTAATTAACAAATGGTGTTTATCAAACTAATTTTTTGAAAATTGATAATTAATCATTTTTCAACAATAAATGAAAGACGATTTTAAAGATGCAATTGTTTAAATTTTGTCTATGCTTCAATTCTGTCCAACTAAAGTTCTAGCGAATTTCTAATCAGCTTTACTAAAAAAATAACAAATTTAAGGAAATAATAAAAGACTCGTAAAATAAACCTAATAAAATAATAAATAAACCTAAGAAAATAATAAATACGAAGAAAAGAATACTCTTACAATGCAGTTAGGTAGATGAGTGAAATATCAAATTCTTGTTGTTTTTTCATCATGCATTTGTCAAAATTTTTCGTAGGCTCTCTTCAGTTCTTCGTCTCCCTTGACAACGTTCTCCATTTACCATGCGCATTGCTCATAATCCTCCCTCAGGATTCAACAGGTGGTACGCTATTTCGTAGCCGTCTGCAGTGTCCCACACATTGTGCCCACGTAATCGTGAGCACTATGGGTGTACCCCATAGGCACCGCATGTAGGAAGTACCCTGACCCTTCATCCGCTTCACGTTCTCTCCATATGTATTCGTACGTGATCTTCGAACCCAGCAGGTTCCTCGAGAACTTTCTTTTTACTTTTTTACATGACCAGAATCTTTTTGCTATAATTTAGAAGTACAAGCTGAACGAATTTAACGGGGAAAATCGTAACACAGGCCGATTCTTTTTGTCAAGTTATACAATCGCAAATTTTATAATGAACCGGACTTGGAAAATTTACGCATATTCCTTAATCTTTGAGCTTGTTATACACATTCTTAATTTATTGTCTCCGTCCCGAGAATGTTATCTAATTTTTTTTCAGTCCCGACGATCGATCTTCAGTGTCTGCTACTTACACGAAGTTAATGATGTTTCGTATAGCCAACGGCTCGGTTGAATAATAAATAAGACTTAAAGAAATATTTGCCTTCACGGTGTTTCACTTCGGGCTGATGCCTAACGAGGTGGCCGTCCACGAGTCACCCCTGCGCCTCGCGTTCGATAAATCGCGTTAGCGTGTGCATAAGTTTTAATAAAGCTCCTCTCGCATGCGTGACGTTCGGCGCGATCGACGTCCGGTGAATTTATAATATTGACATGGCAGCTGCCCACGCAGCAGCCCGAAGCGGAATTCGACGGAGGAACGAAATTCAAGAGAGAAAGAGAGGGAGAGGGGGCGAGAGAGCGAAGCGTGTATGTAAATCCCGAAGGGCGCAGAGAATCTTCGTGATCTCTCGCCCGGGAATTACGCGCGCGTGCACGTGCGTGTCTCTCGGCGTGCGTGCCTACGCTGATGAATCGTGAGCATAGTTCCGACCGGGGCTAAATCAGTGTGCGGACCCGGAGAGCGGATGTTAGGCAACACGAGTGGCTGGCAGGTGCCGCGATGTGGGTGTCGTTTTACGCCAAACTCGAGAGAAAATGTGCGGCCTTTCGCTTCCTTCGTGCCGCTCGTCTCTCTCTCTCTCTCTCTCTCTCTCTCTCTCTCTCTCTCTCTCTCTCTCTATCTATCGTTCTTTCTAACGCGCGAGAGAGGTGGACGGCGAGGTGAAAAGACTTCGTAACGTAGAAAGTTCATCCGCTTGCTTCATCTACGTGAGCGAGCTCGGGATCACCGAATTTGGTATGTTACTCTTCAAAATTATTCGTATACGTTGAACCTGCTTGTGAGTTTACTTTTAGAGAAAGANTATATATTATTGCAAACTAAACATAGTTTTCTGATCAATTATTCAAAATTTGATTGAGAAAATAAATTCAGCGCAGTAGATTGCAAGTTTTCTTTATTGTGATAAAACATTGAATTTTCTAGAGTTCAGGATTACATTCAGTCTTCAGGATTTCACGAATTTATTATTATTATATCCGTCAAGAATTGACGTCCCACAGAGATTCCTTTACGTTCCTATTTCGTGACAAAATTTACAATTTCCAATAGCATTTCGCATCCGGCCGGTGGTGATAAATATGGAATCGTGAATCCGCATAGGTTTACGACGCGACGCGTCGTCCCATGAATCGCGCAAACGCCTTAGCGACGCGACGCAAAAATCGGCGCGGGTAGTCAGATATACACGTCCGGTGCGCGGCGGTTATCGACATTCGACGTTCGTCCCTCGTCATGTGAGATATCGGGCTCGCATTCGCGTATCTTTCCGTAAATGCGCCTTCACGTGCAATCCGCAGCGGAACAATTGACCAGTTGGCGTAAAACGATTCGGGCTCGACGATGCGACGCGACGCGACGCGACGCGATGCGATGCAATGCGTTCGTGGAACGGCGGCGAGATCTTCGCGGTTTGTCGACCTCGAACGGCCCGACCTCTCGGTCACCTTCTCGCCGGTGCAGTGGGGACCGAGTGATGGACGGGACAAGGTGGAAGATTTCCACGGTGCCCCGTGCACGCGCGCGCGCACGCTCGAGCCGAGAGTGTAATAGTTTTCCCATTGAGAGAGAGAGAAGCCGCGTGCGCGCGCTCGCGGAGGTGGACCTTGGCGTTTGTCTTATTAGAGGAAATATATTAATGTCGAGGCGCATTACGTCGTACGTCTGCATCAACCTGTCGTGTCCGGGGCTTGGCAACGCGGAGTCACGCGCATACTCGTGACGGACGCACGCACGCAGGCACGCATGGACGCACGCACGCGTGATCGCGCGCGTCGCGCTTTAACGAGCATTATTCAATAATATTCAAATTTAATGAGTTCCTCGTAAACAACATTAATGAACCCTATGGAATCGGGCGGTGCCGTCGGACCAGGCTAATTAAAATATAATGAGACGCGTAATTATTGGGGATCGTAAAGCATTCGCGGATATAACCGATGCGCGCACGTAGGATGTTTGTATCTGCGTGATGGATCGTGGCACGCCTCGGTCGATGTGCGTACAAAAGGAATATCGAGCTCGCAGAGAGAGAGAGAGAGAGAGAGAGAGAGAGAGAGAGAGAGAGAAAGAGAGAAGGGCATTGACGAAAATGACCGTACAATGAAGGATTGTCCAAATTAAAGGCGGGACGTGAGCAACTCGGACGATTTCTCGTCCGAGCTCGTAATTTATATTCAAATTGATGTTAAATTATCAATGCCGGCTAATTACATCGATGCTACGCTATTACAAGGATTCGAATTAACACGTAAGCGAGAGTGGTCGGACGAGCGTGTAATTGGCAGCCGCGGATGAACGGGTTTCAACTGGATGTGCATCGATTGAACGTCACGATTTGAGGAAAATATTATATGACGTGCTAATGGATCCTGACAGTTATAGTGATAAGCCGTACGGACTTGTGAATACGCGTAAATTTAATTGAAAAAAATGAAGAAGAAAAATACGATTGCTATGTTCCATTACTTTTTATATATGTTATTATACTTTATATATGTTATTATATTTACACTAAAGAACGCATGAAAAAAATATTCCGATTTTTTAATCAATTTTAATAAAAATTTTATGAATCACAAAATACAATTATTTTAAAATTACCAAAGAGTGCAATTATTTCACTCTTTATTAATAAAATAACAGGATTTATAACGAGATTGTATTATTCACAGCATTAATTTTTACTGATAAATTGTTTAAATTGTTAATTGTTGATTCATTTGCATTGATTATTAATTTATTTATTCATCAATTATATACGAGTGTTGGGATTCCGAAAGGATTCGTAGAAAAATTGTAGGAAATATATATCACCGAGCGGCCATTCTCAAGAGGATGGACCTGCTCGCGTCCGATTCGTGCGGCATAGAGCGATCCGTCAGGATCCCCGCGTGGCGGATGACAGCAGATCGCGTTGAAACAATGAGGCCCTGAGCTGTCGGGGCAGATGGGAAGAAAAGAAACTCGGCGAGGGGAGAGTCCTCGCGAAGGTACCTGCGCAATATGTGCATGGCGTGGGCGCTGGCGCGGACCGCCTGCCCGCGTCTCAACCTGCTGAAACTCGTTTCGCGGTGGGGCCTGACGAGGCCCCTGCGTACGTCGAGCACATACGTCGGTCGCATCGGCTTCCGAGGACGACGGGCCTGTCGGGCACGCCGGCTCCGTAGAAGATGTAAGAGCGGTATGATCCAGGATGCGCGGGAACCAGCATCCAAGCACGACGGCGGCATATAAACCAGGATTACGGGAGACACGCGGAGCCGTAATTCTCGAGGGCCCGACGCCTCGCCACCGTGGGGTCCATCGGGGCCTTGTCTCGGCGTTAAAACGCGCTTAAAAACTGCCTTGTCTCCCCCGCCCTCTCATATTTTTTTCCTCTTCTGCTGCACCCAGTTCGGAACCGGAGCCCAGGATTGTGTCCCGCAAACGAGATCTGATATCTGCGCATACCATCCGCGAGGATCAACCTTCCGCGCGCCCGCTTCAGCAACAGTATTTCGTTTTGTAGCGATTTGCGAGAGCCGCCACTTCGCCGGCAGCGCGCATGACGCTGCTTGTCCCGATACTGAAATGCGTTAAAAATCGCGCATCACGCGATGTGTCTCCGGAACTGATGCCGCGAAAGTCCAGGCCTGATCTCCGCGCGAACGACTTCTCGCACACTTCCTTAATTTTTTTCGTTTTACGCCGCTCGCGCTTCGGGGTCTTTGTCGCCCGATATCAAAACACGCGACACGTAACGCCCAACATGACGGAGGTGGGCCCCAAGTACTTGGGATCAATGTCAAGCTCATCACAATGTATTCGTACTACCATTACCGTTCCGTCTCCGTCTCCGTCTTCGTCTTCGTCTTCGTCTCTTGGAGAAATTACAATCTCACGAAAATCGTGACACGACGACAGCTAAATGGGCTTGGAGCGAGCGCCTCAGCCCGGGTCCGGTCCTCGTGTCGCAGGGGAACACATCTTGCCCGTGCCATTCTGGGACGCGTCTTGTGCGACCTTTTTCCATGGCTCGCCGAAATTACGAGAGCTCAGAGGGGGCACCGGGGCCCGACGCGGGTGTTTTGACGGCCGCGGTTCACGATGAGGTCAGCCGGTCTCGCTTTCTCGAGAGAGGCGAGTCTCGTCGCGCTCCGCTCCGCTCGCGAGGTAGGTACGGGCCTCGTCTTCCCGTGTCTCGCGGCGAATGTGATGGTGATGGAGAGAAGAAGCGGGAGGACGCAGCCTTAAGCTCGTAATGACCCATCTCCGACAAATTACCACTCGAGTGGCATTGTGTGCGAGCCCCGGGCCGATGCACCTTCTCCTCCATCTCCTTCTCCCATTTTCGCCCTTAGGTCACGGATCCATTGACGCGCGCGCGCGCGCACGTTGCGTCTCTGATTTTAATGTCT
This sequence comes from Tetramorium alpestre, assembly GCA_021460005.1. Taxonomy (NCBI): domain Eukaryota; kingdom Metazoa; phylum Arthropoda; class Insecta; order Hymenoptera; family Formicidae; genus Tetramorium; species Tetramorium alpestre. The sequence goes on along the minus strand of JAJVSH010000019.1, from coordinate 1,692,532 downwards.
ACCTATGTGTTGCACCGCGCCGCGTTCCCACGTCGCCTTCGTTGTCATTGCATAACGATGCATTGGTGCTAATTTCTCCGAGGTGGAGTCGCTTATGCGACATGTTGCTGCATCGCGTCTATCTGCGTGATGTAACGCGAGAGAATGTACCGTGAAGGAAGTAATTGGTGAAAAATGTTCGAATCGGCCAGACGAGAGATTTTAGTCATACTTAATTAGACCGCAAATCAAATTGCAATTATTCCTTTCGCACTTTTTTTCTTTTCTTTATCTTCTTTCTCATTTCTTCTTTGTTCTTCACAAGTTATTAATACAAAATAAATACAAATGAGAAAATATAGCTACTTGAGTCGAGTATGTAACGACCAACCATTAATTTTTTGCTTATAAGAAGTCTCGATAAAATTATCATAAGATATTAATAATACGAAAGATTTATTAAACATTTAATTTTTTGCAATGCAGACGATACGTCGTTGCAGAAATTAGCAAGGTGAGCACGAGCAGCATTTAAGAGAAGAATTTAAGTTCGCGTAAGATTTTACGAGAGGAAGGACACGCGACTGGCCAACTTTTGGGCGCTATATCCCACACGCTGCTTTGCATATCTAATGAGCGGTCACTTGTGTCGAAATTTATGGTAATCCATGCGTCTTCCCGACGAAATTAATGACAATTTACCAGCCGTAAGTGGAATGCATGCGTGTTTCCGCCATCTGCGTTCTTTTAACGTACAACCGCTTGATTAATGAGATGCGATTCCATATACATATACTGCCATTACATAAAAATCAGTTTACATTAAAAACAAACATTATGAAATGTACATATCACATTTATAAAAATTCACGTAATTGAGCAGGTTAATCCTAATGAATGTGTGATTTATCGATACGGACTAGTTTACTTAATGTATTCCAGTTTTAATTGGACCCAGATATAGATATTTTTGTCGCATTAAACGCGTTACGCACGATTCCGCTGCAGGAACATCGTAAAGAGATTTTTACTGAAAGCTAACGCGGCTTACGCCATATACGGGCCGCGGTATATGCGGCGAGGGTTAATTGAGAAATACTGACGTGCATCAAGACGCAATAACAAGCAACAAAAAGTTGTGCGAAGAGTCCACTTGCGCGATAAATACAATCGCGGCCGACAAATTAGCCATAAAATCGGCGTCCTCGTCGCGCGCACTGCTACACGCACGACGCCGGCCTTAAGTCACTTAATTCCGTTCGTAACTCACCTGTTTTCGCGTGTATCGCCCGAAATTTTAACTTATGCCGACCATTATCCCACTTACCATACTACGTAACCGTCTGGCAGAATAATTGTCGCGCCTGCGGTAAGAAGGGAGGTGCGGAAGCCGGCGAAAATATTCGCCGCCTGTGCTTTCGGCGGATCGCGAAAGTTTCGTCCAAGCTGGTGTCGAGTTTGCGAGGTCCGTGCGGTCAATAATCGATCGGCGAGCGAAGAAGCACTCTTTCGAAGAAAGACAGAAAAAAGAAAGAGGGAGAGAAAGAGAAGAGTAGACGCGAGATTTTTACGGGATTGCAAATAAGCCGCGCGCGACGTGCGATTTCGCGGCGCGAAACGGAACACGAAGGGGAATGGAAGAGGGAATTCCTCCGGAAGATTCCCTTTATCTTTTAACGCGCTGAAACAGTCTCTCTCTGCTGGCACTTTACGTTCGTTACGATGCTGACATCGTTATTTCGCGTAATTCACGGCCCGCCCAAAGTTCGCCGGGGTCTCGATTGCGAGACCTTGCTCTTCCCGCCGCGGAGAATATCGACAGACTGGAAATGCATTCGGCGAGCGCGGAATGCGCCGGGTCGCGCCGGTGCACGTCGTGGTATGCGCGTTGCGCCCGCGCGAGGAAAACGCGGATGAATCATCGACGGACCGCGCACGCCGAGCTTGCGAAACGCAAAGATTTCAATGAGCGTTTTTGTGATTTATTGCACTCGGGTGTCTCCGCCGTTGTACGCGAAATTCGCGGTCTCGTTGTGGGTGACTCGTTTCATGAATATTTTATTGGGAATGAATACGTCGAATGCGCAAACACTTTCTTAATACGTGCGAGGTTCGCTGAATTTACTACGAATGACGATTGCGTGAATGCACAGCCTTATGCGATAGGAAGATAAATGATGTTGCATTAAGCAAGACTTTTCTGGTGATACTATATTTTTTATTCCGCATTATTATTAGTATCAATGATTATGATTATTCACTCCAAAAAAAATTTTTTGTTCTTCTAAATATTAGAAGATTTTACTCTTATGTAGGTCTCAAGAGAATTCCTCTGAAATCAAGAGAAAAATAGTATAAACAAAATATTTTACACTTTATTGAAAGAGGAATATGTTTGCAGTGAAACAGAAATGTTTATAGTAAAACCAGTCAGCTTAGAATATGAGATTATGAGAAAAATTACTTTGAATGTAAAATACTTTTTTTTAGGTGTTGGAATTTAATAAATAAAGCTAAAGTGATTTATATATTTTTTTATATGTCGGACTTTATTTTAAAAAAATTTATAATTCTTTTTTTGTAAATAAAAAAAATAAAAAATTAAAGGAAATTAAAGCTTTTGTTGCAATTTGTCTAAAATACAGTCCCACAGATTAAATTATAAAACATCTTAATCGGCGAATAATATATGGGTAGCGAAACTAACACGGGCTTGATGTCGCTTCTTCTAAATTGGCTCCGAATTCCGCCGAATAAAAAATGAAAATTATATTCAGATTGGCAGTTTTGCGTCACCTTCTTGCCGTCTGGTCGTGGTCTCCGACGCCCACGCGATCTCTCGAGAGCGCGGGTTTACAGGTGCGGCCGGCAACCTGTATCTTCGGTGCGTGCGTGCGTCGTGCGTGCTTGAGCCATACAAACGAGTATTCTAAGGCACGTAGATTACGCACACGTGATACACCAAGAGTCTCGTTACATTTCGAAAAATCGAGCGACGACGCCCGCCGTTTCGACTTTCACATCGGAAACGCTTGACTTCTTAGTCGCGAAGAATACCCGAATGTCATATGCATAAATTATGCTTCCATTGTTAAACGAAGGCTTAGATGTAAAGCGAGAATATGAGATAAATGAGTGAAAATCGGTGCAATAATGAGAAATCAAGAAGCTCGAAGAAGAGCGCCAATAAATCGTTAATAATTGTAATTAAAAAATGCATTATTATATAGACGCGGAGACTTAAATGCGTGGTACAAGTATCAACTTTAGCGACAGTACGATCCAAGAAAATAATTGAGCGGTATGCGATGAAATATAAAAGTAATGAATTTGAAACATTGCAACAACAAGTCGCGCAAAATTTCCTAATAATAATGGAACTTTGTCTTTTTCTTTTCCGTATCTCTCGCATCGGCGAAGTATTTCGCTCCACGCGCGATTCGTGTGGCGTCTGGCGGCGGTGCCTAACGTGATTAAGTAACTACCAGCCGTAAAGCCGCGGCGGGATAATCTATATGTGTTCGTGCGTATATATGTGTGTAAACGCATAAATTGCCGGATATTTAAGATAGCGCGGCATTATTCGGATAGCTCTGGTGATGGCCGCGCGTAAGTTACTGCCGGGCCACCTAGGCGGACCACGGGCCACGCCTCGGCCCACCAAAACGGTCCTTTATAGCCACGGGCATGGGCACAAAACGCGCGTTTTATAGGGACTGCACGGCGGGAACGAGCGGATCGACGCGTGCGAGCTATCATGCTCCATCGAGGCTCGTCTTAGATTAAAAAGGAAATCGATGTGCCGTTCTATTTCCTCCCACCTCCGGGCGCGATAGACGCTTTTATGGAGACACGGAGGTGGTCCACTATCTTCCGTTTCCCGCGGGATATCTTTTTTATTTTTTAAGATCGAGGTGAGATGTTCGTCGTTAACTACGTGTTTCTGACAACGACAAGGTGTCTAATAAAATAATAAGATAGATGATATGGATGAATACACTTGTACCGTGTGCAGACAAAGTAATTTTGATAAATCCTGTAATAATAAATGCAATGGCGTAAACATTTCTATTATTTGAATCATGCATATAAGATCTCTGACTTAATTTAAATTAAAATTACAATCCTATAGTTTGAAGTAATTAGAAACTGACAAAAGATATTTATCTCCTAATTTTATTTTATTTTATTTAGTAAGGAAGAATTGATTTGGTATCGATAGCATAAATTCACTGTTGTCGATGTAAATCAGAATGTATCAAGACATTGTTACTTGGTATTCTATTCTAGATGATCTCTCAGAGAAACACGTTCCCAGAGAGCAGAGACACGGTTGCTTCGATTCTCCAAACGCGCTTTGGATTGTAGTTCACGGTTAGTTAGAATCCGAGACGGCGTAGAGACAGTAATTTACATGACAACGAAATTCTCTTAACCCGCTTCTGACCCTCCTTATCGTGATCTCCTGATTCTTCCATATTTAAAGGAGGCACGGCCAATGACCCTTGCACCTCACCGCCGTCCATCGCTCCCGCGTGACTATCGAGGAAGGTGGCAGAGACGAGATAGGGCACAGGTGCCGCGATCTTGATCGTATCGAGACCACCGATCATTGTATCGAGAGGATCGCTCGAACGAATTTCCATAAAACACCCGCGAGAGATATACGGTATTGTCCACGATCGCTCTCGTCCCCGTCCGTAGCCCCCGCGACCCCGCCCAGTATCAAGATCGAGCAAGCACGTATCGTTCCGATCCACGTAAATAATGGATTCGAAAACTTGGGAATCTTTGGTCATATAGCATACGAATCGTACGTTAGCTCATTTTTTTATGGTTGTATAGTGAAACAAAAGAAGAAGAAAAAATAATAACGAAGCTTATCATATAATAACAGCTATTTTTAGGTAGATACATCTTCGATGTTTTTTGTCGTACAGCAATAATTAAAAATAATTTCCGTGTGATAAAAAAAATTCGAGATTTGACGAATCAATCCTATTGTTTCAGAAAATATTTCTATTGCGATAAAAAGTATTGATTTTATATTCTTGGATCTCAGGTTCTTGAAGATTAAGAAAATATACCACGCTGGCAGTGACAAATGAAACCCACCATAGTAATTAACAGTATCACACTAAAGCACTGATGACTATAATAAAAGAAAGCGAGCGACTTGATAAGCAACTTTCTCTCCTGAACGAATGTTTCTCGTTGACAAGCATAGTTCATTCTTCATTATGATCATATGTGACGGGTAGAGTCGTTTCTCTCAGCCAGGTTTCTGGCAGATGATATACTGCGACCGAGTGATTCTACAAAAGCCCCGAGAGTCTCGCTCGTTATGCCTAAATAATTCTTTTTTCTGTTCTCCGAAGCGCAATGGCGGGAGGAGATAGAGGGGCGACGAAGAAGAAACTCACAGATGCAACCTGTCCCATGCATCTTGCGAGCAGAGACGCTTCCGTCAGCATCTACGGATTCATTAGAGAACAATAGGATGATGAGTGCAGTCCGTTCGTTGTTGTGCTGACTACACTTGTGTTGTATCGCGTTGAGCATAAAAAGATCCCTAGAACAGCAACAGAATCCTTAAGACACGAACAATAGGAGAAAATAAAAAATGTATAGTTGTACTCTTGCATGTTTATATAGATTGCTTTCAAGAAGGATTTTTCTAATTGTACGTGTGAAGTTTTGCGTCAGTTGCTTCTTCTTTGCAGTAATAGACAAGTAAGTAACAAGGATTGTAAAATTGTGAAATAATAAGATTATAAAGTTAAATAATAATAAGCCGAATAAATGGACGATAAATCGTATGTACTCGGAGCTCTATTAAATAAATGATACTAGTCGATGTACAAATTTCTGTGATACGGTATTGTGCTTGTGATAACCAGATGGATATTTCGCAAATAATGCACCGATTGTCGAGCATCTACGGCAGTACACACGCATGCACGTAGCTTATCCCTTTTCTTTCTTTCTCTCTCTTTCTCATCTCTACCACGTTTCCTCTTTCTTTTTCTCGGCCATGCACAACAAAGTGCATACTGAGAAAAGGGCACGTAGAGGGGTATGTAGATGCAGGACAATGCGGTCCTATTAACGAGATCAAACGATACACGAGAACGACCGCCGTAGTCCGGTACTGTGCTCCCGCCAACCAGGGATGCATTCTCGTATGCAATCCTCGGTTGCCGCGTATGATTTCATGATGCAATTTGGAATGATTATTGATATTTTTATATTTTTCATTTTAATATATAAAATTAATTGGTTAAAATAATTGTAAGAAGAGAGATAAATAATAATTTCTATTAAACACGCGCGTATAAGCTTATGTGCGTGTGTACTTAAATCTTACAGTCAATTTTCTCTTTGGAATTTGCTTCATTTGGGATGTTGTGCAATTAATGATAAAATAATAAATATACATAATTTACGTAACTTGCAACATTAAAAATGAATAATTTGTAAAGAATTAATTATCATTAACACGATAAATATCGTTGAGTAAAACAATTCGTATGAATTGGTATCCTGCGGCCCTGACAATGATAAGACCGCAGCACGACAGTGGTGGCGTTACCGAGCACCGAGGATTTACGGAGGCGACAGACCGATATACCACATCCTATCCTGAACTCTCATGCTTCCTCTCTCGATCCATTTTGCCATACTCTTTTTTTTTCAGGAGATTCCTACGCTTCTGTTAAAGTTACGACCGTTTTATAACCGTAGCTAAAATTGCACGAAAATTAAATTCGTACATTTCTAACTATTTATAATTCGATATTTTTAAGTGATCTAAAATTTTGGCAATGTATTAATGATGAAACTAATCTTTAAGAATTAAAATATATAGATAGTATTATACATTGATGAAGCATAAAAGTAAAAGAATTATAATACAATTAGAAAATAACGTATTAAAAAATTTGTAATCTAAAGTATTATACGCAAAAAGATATTCAGGCTCTATGTATGTAGAAGCGGAGTATAGGAGATTAACGATGTTTCAGCACCACATCGCATCGCGTTTATTGTTTTCTCAAGCGCAAGTGCATCGAGCTGGAGCGGCAGAATTAAATCTGTGGCCAAAGAAAACAGCGGCATGAAACGAGGGACATGAGCGGACCAGATTGCTTTAATTTGTTGCGCGTCCGGCAAAAATGTTAATGCCCGTCGACCGCTCGTAATTCAACCCCAGCTCTGGGACCTACTGTTCCCCTCTAGTCTTCACTTCTTCTTGTCGACGTGTCCCCCGTCCTTATACTCCCTCACGCGCTACACGGTTGTCCTTATCTGCGGTTTTATGTCCGGCTTTGCGTTTTAGCCACGTCCATTCGTGACAGAGGTGAACGCGAAGGTGCGAGAGGACGCATCGGGTTTTAAATTTTACGAAAGGCCAGTCGAGCGATAGGTTTATTTGTTCTACGTACGCAGCAGCTCGTGCCTTCGGATCGCCCATCATCGGGCGATGTACGTAGGAATTAAATCGCAATAGAATAGCGGAACGTAAGAGGCAGCCAAGTAACGAATCCGTGTGACACATTTCGAAAAGTTCATTTTTATTTATTCGCCTATTCACATAAGAAGAAACTTATAGCATTGCGAAATTCAAGTAGCATTATTTTAAATTATTCCTTACATTTTTCTCATTTTCTTATGATTACCTTAAAATGACGATAAATTATTTATAAACCGTTGCTTAGCGTGAAAGACAATTTTACTTCCAATAACGCGTATGCATCGGTATCGATAATGCGCGTATACGGAGTAATACGGAGCATGTCCCAGGTGTAAGTGCTGAAACGTCCATAATTTTCGTCCGATATCTTAGAACCGTGCGGAATCCCGGGAGATGCGATACCGCGGTATTTACTGCACGAACACCGCGCTAAGTATGATAGCCGGACCCGGTTGGCACGACGACGGGATAAAACCAGGTCGCCGCGATAAAACCGAGAGGCTCGCGCGCGATTGTGCCTAATCACCTGGCAACGCATCTTGAGACGCGGACGAGCCGCTTTCGTATGATCGCGTTTTTTCTCTACGTTTCCGATGCACTTGTTGCGCACACTTTTCCGGGCGCATTTTCACACGAGTGGCCTGTGGGAATCGCTGCCGCACGCTGCACCCAGCGAAGGCTCTGCCTCGTCGGCTTGTAGGACGATATGTGGAAGAAAAAAAGTCGGGCCCCCTTCCGCAAACACTCGCAACACCAACGATGTTTCTCTATATGTGTGGGAAGGAAAGCGACTCCGTTATAAGTACAATAGATAGATATTGATAAGTTTGAATCATCCAAACTATTCTTCTTGATATAATTATAAATTTGTTCAAATTTATCTGCGAGATATATTCGCGTTTTTGCACGATTTGTTTTGGATTTGTTGGACATATCTGTGATCTCATGTTACGTGCGCGCGAACTTCTACGGCGGACTTTTTGCCACGGTGGAAATGAAATGCCTTCAATAAAGGTGGTTGGAGGTGCTGGTTGAACGCATCTCCATCTCGCAAAGCGAGATCGTTAAAACGGTCAGGAATGTGGCATGATTCGGGAAGTGATCTGGATTACGAGATACTTTGCGAGACGTCATGTCTTATTAAATTGTTTCTTAATCGTGGGAACGCGGATGCGTATACGCATCTTCGATTAGTGTTACGTGGAGAATACTCGCGTTCCAACTGCTGCGACTATCATTTATTTTCGAGAGCTTTGCTCTCTGAGAACGACAGATCAAGTGAATGAACTCAACGATTCAATAAATTTTAAAGGGATGAAAGCGACAAAGCGAATCAAGAGGGCAATGGCCAACCACTTGACTTTTTGTCAAGTGGTTTACCTTAAATATTATTTTACTCGAGACACCCTCGAAGCCTCCCATTCATGCAGTCAGTTAAATATTGTCAAAGCCCAATCGTTTTACTACTGTTCATTTAGTGAACCATTTCTCGACGGTTTTTCTTCATTGTCGATATTCTTATTCCGTCGCACGACTTAAGTCCCTGTTTTTTCTCCCCGTTTCCGTGTATTCGACCAACACTACTCGCTGTTGACAAAGAATACCCTTTTAACGATGCTCAAGAGTAATAGAAAAAGAGAGAGAGAGAGAGAGAGAAAGAGAAAAAAAGGGGGAGAGAGCATCGATCATAGGTCACGAGATTACATCTGTCGCTACGGAAACGACTGCACCCGCGACTTCCGCTTCTCAGTGTCACGTTACCATACCGTTCGGTTAATATACTCTAGGTCATTGATTCTGCTTAAACCGTTGGGAACGACGATTCACTGAAACAAGTGTGCCGTTTAAAGCTTCGATGGATTTATGAAGAGTCATGGTCATGGGTTTAATTTTGTACGACTCGAAATTTAACAGAGACAATTGTTTGATTACATAGAGACCGTAATTACTGTACATTGAGCGGTATTGTATCATGAAATTTTTTTACGGCTTATCATTTTCACCTTATCTGCCAGGCGTATTTTCAGTGGCTCTTTAGAAAACATCGAAATATGGTAATTGATTGAACAGGCGAGGCTCATTGACCGCGTTCGAGTCTCCGCGCGCATCATACGCGGTGTGAAAGACGTTCTTCGACGTAGATCGAAATGCATCGGCGCCGATAACGATGGTCGAACGTTGACAAAGAACGCTATCTGAAATCTGTTTGGGACGCACTGCATACCGCATGTCGAGTAGGCTGCATAAATGCATTTATTTCATGGGCCGCGATGGCGCTTCTGCTCCAGGGAGGACCCGACGGAGATGAAGAAGGTCTTTCATCTCAGCTCTCTATTAAAAATACACCGGGACAGAAATATACTTGAATTAACCATAAGCCCTACCGGCTTGGGTCAACTCTGCTGCAATGATCGAATATAATCGTCTTTCAGGCAAAACGACCAATATCGTGACATATATGCCACAAAATATTATTTAAAATAAAAAGGATTAACATTTTGGGTATATTGTGAATAGAAATTTATAATATCAACTTCGAATGTCAAATTTAATTAATAGACATTATATTGGATAATACATCAATTATAGAATTTATAGATTTTATATCAATTAAAAATCCTTTCGTTTGTTTGATTTTTTTATTTATTTGTTTATATTTATTTGTAAATACGAATTATATAATAGCCAAGTTGAATAGTCAAAGAAATTTAACTGATGCTCTTCAGAATAATTAAGACTTCTTCTCGTTAAATCACGAGACATGTCATTTCATCGGGCGACTATATCAAACGCATTCCGAGTAAAGATGACAGCTTCGTAGACACAAGGCTCTCAGTTCGACTAGTTCGTTGCATGCACAGTGGGTCATTGTTATCTCATTGGCGGCCCTAACGTCTCCTTTCAGGAGCGGATATATTATTCTCGTTGGGCGAACAGGTCCTTTAGTGGAGATAACGGCGTGGTGGGCGCCGATGGAGTTGCATTCACAGTGCATTCCCCGAAGATGCGTAACGCGCTCAGAATCGTAATGTGTGTTCCACTTGTATTTCTCTTGGCAGGTTCCTCGCCCAAGAAGCTCAACGCGAGAAAAGGATTCGGCTTTATCGCCCAGAAATTTTTCAGTGGTGATAAACCTGATGCGTGAGGTATGCATTTGTTGAACGCACATTCCTGATTTACGAGAATATCTATTTGTATGTTTATTTATAATTTTTGTAAAAAATCCAGAACTCTATTAAGAGACAAATACTGAAGATAAAAAATTGGCAACAAATTTTCCATTTTATTTTTAAATTTAAATTTTAATTGTATATACAAGCTTGAAATAATATATTTTTTTGGTAGTCTCATTACTTTCGACTCTTTCCAATTTTAGTTATTTACAGTACACATGCACTCTTCTTACAAGCATAATATTAATCGTGGTATATTGATGACAGGGAAAAAGAAGCATGCTGGGGAGGGGCTATCGCCGCAGAAACGTAATTAATTCCCTCTCTTGACTTTTGTCGATGGGTGGGACGCAGTCAATTTCTCTTGATACCGTAAGCCAACTTTGGTCCTTTATTCCTTACGCAAAGTAGTCATTAAATACATTGAACCAAAAGACGCACAAAGAATGACCTCATTTTCTTTCGCAAGCAAGACAAACAAATTGACCGCTTGAAAAATATCGATAACTGTTCTTGATCCAAATCTATATTTATCGTATGGGCACTGCGGTACACTTCGGCCTGGCTGTGGAAAAGAAGCGCAACAGTGTGCCAGGTTTGGCGACAATCAGGATGAATGGCGAATCGCATGGTGACCGTTCCTTCTCGCCACCAGACATGGACAGGTTTCCGCCGGTCTTCCTATTTTGTTCCGTAAAGTTGGCCGTTGTCCGGACTTTTGTAAATATTTTCAGCGTGGATGATGAACGCCGAATTAAACGAACATTAATTATCGAGCAGGCGCGCACGGCGTAGGCGTGATTCATGGGTCGGAAAGGAGTCCTTGGTTCCTATCTTTCTCTCTTACGCTCTTAGACTCGGTCCCTGTTGCCTTCCTCTTCCTTTCCACCAATCTCGTTCTTTCTTTTTCATAGTTGAGTGTCACGATAAATGATGACAAAGACGCGGTAATTGAAATTAAGTTTAGCTTAATGTCCCTATGTACTTTGATATTGAAACATTACCTTTATTTGGTAAAAATTTCAAATCAGTAAATCTTTGTAAATATTCACTGCTTCATTCAACTCGATGATGTAGATAGTAGTTACATTGAATCTTGATAAACGGAATTTTTTATCTGAATGTAGAATGTTCCGATCTGAAAGAAGTCGTGTATCAGCTTCGCTATGTTGCGTCGTCCTGTGGGTTTGATTTAACTAAAATGAAAACCAGGGATGAAAATTTATCACGAAGACGTGCCCGCAACGCAGTGGCGTGCAGCAAACGCAAATGCGTTGCGACATTGAGCGTCTCGTCGTCCGGCAGCGTACGCATTTTTTCCTTTCTCTCTTTTTCGTTCGCCGTCCTCTTGTTTCGCGTGTAGCCGACTGGCCCCTCTGGTAAACTGTCCTCATGTCAGCACCATTTTGCTCGCTCAAAGTCTGCGCTAACTTAACGCGAAGCTACATCGCTACACGTGACTGCGGCCCATCCCACATCTCCAGATAGAGTCTTGGCTTACCTAATTAGCGGGGCACCTGAATGATTTGCGTTCTAATCGGTCAGCGAACTCTCTCCGTACCATGAATATCGATTCTACACCCATCCTCCATCGTCTTTCGCCGTTGTTCTCTTGATAATGCTCCTTCTCTCTCTCTCTCTCTCTCTCTCTCCGTTTGTTCACTCGTAAGGCTGTTACGTAATCCACGCGACGCCCTAGCACCACGTGGGTGGAGAACACGGAGGAAACGTCCGGCTGTTGGAAAACGTACGACTTAGCCGCCGGTGAAAGAGTACCACGAACGAACAATCTGTGCTTGGTTTTGAGTTACCGCGAGTGCAGGCCATTGGATCCGCAAAGAGATCCTTACTGGCCTTCGTTAGTTCAGATTTATTTATAACGAAACAGGAAATTCTACCAAGATATGCGTGCCTTTGAGCGCCGCGATCTTGTAGATAAGTTATTATTATACATTTTGTGCTTAGGGTAAATAATGATCAATGGACGAGCGTATTGTAAATTAGAAAGAAATAAATATAAAAACTATAAAAATAATATAATAGTAATTTTAATGCAGGAAAAAAATTCAAGATAATAAGAAGATTAGCAAAATTGAAAAGAAATAAAGTACGGCATGTTTAAGTCGATATCTATAGCGGTATAACTGTATTTAGATCGTGGTCAATATCAGTTCGCGTTGCGGTTACCCAGGAAATAATTGTCAACCGACAGATAGGCAGAAGTGGACGAAAAATGTTGATAAAAATTGCATATAACGGTGACGTCGCATTTCTGCTCAGGTGGATACATCGTGATGCAAAGTCTCTCCGTTGGATCGTGTCTATGAACTCGATGGAGTATGGCACAAGTCTCTTAACAGCTATCGCGGTACCGCAACGTGATCAGGGATGCGGCAGGTAAAAATCCCCCTGACACGTTTGCGTCCATACGTATGACTCCTTAAGGTTGAGTAGGTAATCATTACAGATACCGAGGAGAGATAACGCACGACACAAGCCGGCCGATGCTAGCCGCGGTCTCATAATTTGTAGAATCCACTATGCAAATTCGCGTTATGCAGGCTTATTACTTCACAAGACGAAATGTCACCTCTAGCTACAGTATATATACTGCGTGTAGAAGGTTGCTACAAATTATCGCCTTATTTCTCTCCCTGATGCCAGAACGACATTTTCAGTCACGCAAGTCAAATGAATGAGAGATATAAATTTTGCAATTATAAACTAATGCTTTTCATCCTCAAGATTTTGCCATTTCTTCCGTTACATTTTTATCGTTAACTTCATTAGCATACGCGCTGATATAACATGAGAGCGTGAGATACTCGTTTGCATGCAGTAATCCTTGTTTTTCCCAAGAAACGGCTAGTGAGCGAGAGCAAGATATTCAGGCCATAACACAGTCAAGTGTAGTATTGATTAGTGATGATGATTGTTTATAGATATATTATTGACAATATTATTCGTACTTGGTATTAATCGCGAACATGTTATGCTTTTTATGAAATACAACTCGGGAAAGGGTTTACATCGAACTCTAAAGGTACTGAAATTTTTTCTGATCGACGTAATATTGCGATATGTATTATTCAAACATACACGCATTTGTCATTATTATTGTAACAATCTCATAATTTTACGAAGATAAATGGTAGTGTTTGTAACGTGGATTTGCGTAATGCACCATTCGTAATATGTTTTCGTGCGTATTTTGCTTCGTCGCTGGGGAAGATATACGCACGTTTCTTTCGTCCTCTCAGAATGGATTCCGCGCGAATGATTTCTTCGTCGCCTTCCATCTCGTCTCTCCTCTGTGTGTTGGCGCTTTTAAATTTTCGTTTCTTTAAAGCATGCCACCCGAGAGTCACATACTCCGGGGGTATAAACGTAAAAGGTACAAAGGTATTCCCCTTTCACCATAAAACGGGCTACACGTACGGAAACTATGCACGTTCGCTATTTACACCACTTAGCCACGTCGTTACGCTAATGCTGCGAAAGCCAAAAAGGTCAATCGTCTCGTTGCTACCAGCCGACAATAGACACTAGTCATCGTTTTAAATGATATTACATTACAAGCCTTTAAGACTCGGTATTCAATACTAATGAGCACTGCGAAAAAATTAGCCTTTGACATTCTAGTATGACTAAAGCGTTGTAGTATTTCATTAATAATTAGAGACACGATTGGGGGCTCTTAAAAAGTAACAATAGGAAGCAAAATGTTTATGATGTAATTCGTTTTTCTAGCGATATTAATAACGCAGTGGGGCAAGACCACGCAAGTCTTCATTATTTACTTGCACTTTTGAAGAAGACGGAAAATAAATTTAACGGAGTGACAGCCAAGAAGTATGATCCCGGTGTAACACGACGTTGTGCATCATTAACATTGCCTCCTATGTTTCGGCTTCGTTACTTAAGTTCAGTTTGCGATCTCGCCTTTCAAGCGCGAGTGACCGTGCGTTGCGCGCGTCGAGGGCGTCGAAATTGAAACGTCAGCCAGTTTTCCAGAAGCGGCCGCCTCTTCATTATGTCGACGCGAGACTTTATCGAGCATTCGACCCGCGGAGCGTTCATTCCTTCTCGCTAAGCGCGAAGGGCGCACCTNGGCCGACACGCTGATAAATGGTTTGGGACATGCGATTCCTCGTGATCCCTTTGAAAAGCTACGGACGATAGATCTTGCCCGCTTTAGGAACGAGGGCTGTACCTTAACCGCGTCTCTCTCTCCTTGTACAGAGCGTAGCAACGACGCCGGCGCGGTATCGGTATGTCCTCTCACTCCGCGGAGAAGGGAACGAAAGGGGAATTGGCGGGTGCCGAGAGCGTACAGAGCGTACAGAGCGGCGGGGGCGGCAGCAGGGGAAAGCGGTTCGGTGCACAGGTGGTTAAGACTGCCAAGGTGGATGTATAAAGGAGAACTGGGATCGCGTGAGCTCGAGGCCCGAGTGCGCGTACACATGTAGACATCAGATACCACGCGTGGCACCGGTCACGACAAGACTCAGAATCTTCGACACCAGCCGCGAGGAGCCGAACTGGAAAAATCGCCGACGACGACCGCGAGGTAACGACGTTCTCGTAACGGCGTCTCTTGATAGCCGCGACGAAGCTACACTTGATCGTTTAATTCGCGTCTCATGTTCGCTGCAGCGCGAGATCCTTACGTCAAGTCAGAATCGAGAAGTCACGCTAATTGAGTATTGTTAGAATGAGGTATATATGCTGAAATATTCTAGGATTATTTAACGCTTTTCAATTGAATGGTACGCACACCGAAGTGAGAGAATGAACTTAGACGAGGAACTGTAGGTGGTACTGTATTATTCGGTAAGATACGATAATATATTGCGTTTTGATTAGATTCATTACACACTTCTTTGTACCATTGTTACGCGAATAACACAACGGCCTAATATGGTCGAAGCAGCTATAACGTGAACAAGCGTAGAATTGATCTGAGAGTTAATTATTACGACAGAGATAAACACAAGCACCAATCCTAATTTGATGTACGATCAAGTATCAGTACGAAACGAAAAAAAATTAATATTTCGATCACATAATTTATCAATTTACTCACGTAAAAAAAATACAAGCTACCAAGCAAACTTAATGGCGGAATATTATCATAATAAAGAAATGGTCATAATAAAATCCGGCCTAATACCCGCCAAACGGGGACCGGTCCCGAGGAACGAGCAGCGATGCTCTTTCGCAGCAAGACAATATTTTATTAGGATATTTTATAGAAGGGCAGTCCTCTCGAGGGCGGGTGCCCGATATCTCATTCCGACCACGCGATAGAACGCAGCAGGTTAATTTACGGATGGGCCCTACGGTACGCTACGGGATCGAGCACCGAATGCAAATACAAGTGTGGCGAAACCACAGGGGTCCTTACACTCTTGGGGACAAGTCTGGCGAGGATACAAATGAATCGCCCACCGAAAACTCGCGAGCCTTTCGGTTAAGCCCCGCGCCGCGGAGAACGCGGCCTTAAAAGCGACTTATTTGCTCTGACTCCTCCCGTGATAATGCCCGCTGAAAAATCGTTCTATTATTCATTATGTCTGTAATTACAATGTGCATACGGCGTGTAAAGACGAACGCCAACCCGATTGATGGCGTTTGCCGTAAGCTTGTGTCACTTGGCCGAAAGTATTGCTAAAGAAAAGAAAATAATAAAATAATCCTCTTGATATTTTTGAACTGTTCAGTTTCGTAATTACGTTATAAAATGGTATCCTTTTTTACATACAATCTTTAATAATGATTTTTCTGTCCCTAACATATTTTGACGTGGAGGGAGCATTTGTTTCAATTTTATTTTTTTACATATTAATGTAATAAAATTGAGATATATTGAGATAATCTATTATTAGCAGATGCAATTATGCAAACTGAACTGCTGGAAAAAATAATACTAGAAAAAAATACTGTAGATTATGAGTAAATCTCAAGCAAAAGTCGTATAATAAATTTGTAGATCGGCAATCGATCGATCATTATCGAGTCTCGAGGGATGCCAATCGGTATTTCCGTGTCATCGTTTCGACATCCATCAAGCCATGACGGGGCACGCTTTTCATCGTAAAAATAAAGACATTCCTATTCGCCTTTAGAAGCGAAATAAAATCTCAATCCTCTCGATTCTGACATAAAAAACGATTTCATGCTCGTGCTGGTTCTTTCATAGATTCGAGACCACGCGCGGACATGGATACTTGCGAGTTCGACGAGTCTTCTCGGAAGAACACTAATTTCTAACGATGACTGCCGCCGAAGTATTCTCCACCCATTGGACATCCCGCTGGGCTGGCCCCGTAACTTCTCCCGGCTGTATCATAACCTGAACATTAGGAATTCGAGAGGGTGGGCGGGATAGTTCAATAACCCGGCAACGGGAACATGGACATATTTCAATCCGTTCTGGCATGTCGTCTTGATAAGCGACGCGCATCAGTCAGCCGCAAGGTGTCCATCCAAATGAATCTTCGATGCTCGTACCAGGCTACAGGTGACTTCTACAAAATGGGCTTTAATGGCTCTTCCTCGAAACACCTACATCGCGTACTTTTTCATCGTATTGCGCAAGGAGTAACGACGGATCCGAATTAATGTTTCCAAGCAGGAGATCTTTAAATGTTTGTTCCTCTCAGTGTTATTATTTTTTTAAAGATTATAAGATATAGAATTTTAAGTCGAAAGATTTTAATCTCTTTCTTCCTTACTGTGTTTGCTATTATTTTTAATTTAACATTATATAGTCAGTAAAATATCTATATCTTGTATAAGTTTTCATATACATATATTTATTTCCTTGATAGTCCTGAATGTATCTCGAGATTGTTTTGAAGAGTTATCTAAATGCAGTTAAATAAGTTTCTGCGGTTCAACTATAATTTCGCCGTAAATGCAGTTCTAACTTCAAATAACCGGATGATTCCCAGGATTCTATATAACCAAGATTATCTTCTGATCAATTATTCTGGCTATTTCGGAAATCTTTATTGTAACGTTTGAAATTTTTTATCCACACATTGCTACTATAAATAAGGCTGATATAGAATGATATAAAATACCGAGAAAGACAATCGTTTGCTTGCTGATTGTACGAAACATTAAATCCATCATAAATGCAGATAATAAAAATTAAGACAAAAATATTTGTCATCAAATTGTCAAAAAGAATAAAGAAAACAAGTAGAGAAATCTTTTTTTTGAAAGATTCTATAAAACGAGCGTTTTTAAAATAATTATAGAATAAAAATTAGAAACAAAACATAACATATATATTAAAAATGCATTATTAAATATTTAAAAAGTCGATGTGATACATACATAATAAAGTAAAGAAAAAATTGAAGGGCTTGTTACTTATTCGTCAGAAGATTTGAGACATCTTTAAGATTATTAGATCTGATGCGTTGAAAAGAGCGTTGATTGGTTTTACCGATGCCGAGGACAAGATGATTCGACAAGGAACATCGATCGCGCTATGCCGCACGTTAAATATGATCGAAGGGATCAAAATTTACTTTGCCCTTAGGGCACAGGCACAGGTTAAACTCAATCAAGCATCGAGGCCAAACGAACGACATCTATCATACGGCAATGAATTGTAATGGATCTGACGACGATGGGGGGCCTGCAGAGGGGCCCCTCTAAGAGACAGCCATCCGTCATCGCGCCGCCGCCTTCGTTCGAAACTTCACGAGAGTAAAAAAGGTATCGGGAGAATCAAGTGGAATGCTCGGTTTAAATGTAAGTCCGTTAATACTCTTCTTGATGTTAAAATATAGCATGACATGAACGATGAAAAATATAAATCAACTTGATCATTTAAAATTTAACTCGTAAAAATTCTAATTGAAATTTTTCGAAATAACCATTAGGATGATAAAATAGTTTAGAACTTTGATTTTCTTATAAAACTTCTTATAGATAGCATAAAAATTGTATAATAAACGCACGGTTCAAACTTTGATTGCATCGAGGTCGCTAGGTCTCAACCGCGACGAGTTCCCGTCGTTATTCCTGAAGCGTGTTCGCGCAGTAAATTAATAATTATGAACGTAAATGTCGCCGGTGAAAATAAGCATTGTCGGTATAATATAATACACCATCAGCTGTCGTGAACGACGAGTTCGGAGTTACGCATCGCTTAATTACGCAGTATTTTCGCGCGTTTGCGACAAGCTGCAGATGTTGAAGCTCCGACATAATCAAGAAGGGCTATTTGCATACTGCAAATCGCGAACCGCATATTAACGTTGCTTTCGTCCACATTCTTCGATGAAGTTTTCTAAATCTGAGATTCTCGCGATCAATTACGAATTCGAGAAAAGTACGGCAACAACCGTTACACTCTATTCCACTCGGCAATCCGACGTTGCTAACAGTGCGGTGGAATGTACACGATCGACATATCTATTACCATACGTAAAGTATTTGCAACGCAAAGCAACATGCCCCGTACGAACTTCTCGCACAACGCCGGCTCGCTCTGAAATAGATAGCAGGTACAGAAGACGGCGCTTGGAATCGATTATGCTCACACTCGTGGTGCCTTCCCGGGCATTCTCCTCAGTACCCGGCTCGTTCCAGAGATCTCTCCCACAAGCAGAAGCGAAAGAGAAGCGCACCGGATGGGGAGGAGATGTAACGTAACGTAACATCGCGCAAAGATCGACTTCCTTCACTTCGATCATCCCGACGAAAGAAACGGCGAAATCGATTCCACGCTCGGTTTACTTTAATGGTGCTCGCATTGGCAAGTACGATTTCTCTAACTAGTATCACGCACAGATCGTGCAAAACTAACCTTCCACTGCAGTTCCATCCGGAGGGTATCCTACCGCAATTTGCATAGTCCCTCTTACGGAGCTCCGAGAACGTATTAACGGTAATAGCACGGAAATCTTCGGTGCGGACCGCTCGAAACATTTGGTATGTACATATGCTACAGCTTACGATTCCGTACTGATCAAATTACAATTATTAGGAATTTCTTCTTCGCAATTGCGAATTATTTGCTAGTATATTGCTTATATTTATCTAATCGTGATTGCAGTTCGTGATTTACTCACGAAGATCTAAATTATGTGTTAATCAATCATTTCAGTAAATTATATCGAAAAAGAGGAAGAAATTTAGTACAAAAAGAGCATCGTGCATTATAAACAAATCTAAATATAATATAATAAAATGAGTAAAATATACACTTGATTTAAACCTGAATCCACGTATAATCTACATCATATAGAAGCCACCTGACGTCTGAAACCTGCGCGCGAAACCATGTATGGTACGTGGGATAGATTATTCCTAGTTCGATGTCTTCGACGTAGATGCGACGAGCATCCAGGAAATCGTCACCGCTTCTCCTCGGTGAAGTTAAGTCCATGTCAGATCCGTGGCTGCACACTGCGAGTGGCGCGGCGCCTCGCCGCATGAGTGGCCCGCGATCCTGAAGAGTGGGCGAGCGGCGCATCCGAGAGGCTCCGCGCGTTATCTGAAATATTGCGGCCATATCTTGCTTAGAGCCGCGGCACGGCGCGGTACGTATAGCATCGCGAGTGACCCTTATCGGGCATGAGCGCGACCTTTCGGGCCGGTGTACGCTGAAAGAACCGACGTAATAACTCGCGGCGATAATCGTTGTCGGAGAATAAGGGAGTAGGAAGGGATGACCGCGCGAAAGAGCACGTCGATACAATAAATAAGATTTCAACGCGGCAGCGCAAGGGTTCCGCGGGGCTTTAATGCTGACCGAAGACGTCCTGGGTGGTAATAGGCCAGACTTTATGTGTGAGTTGCATGACGCGTACCGTTACCATTCTTCGCCTCCGTCTTCTCCGCTCTGCTCTGCCTCAAGATCCCTTTCGGATATTACCTCTATCGGAAGAACCAAGGTAGCAAAGTGACGAGCTTGAACTTTGTTCGAGGCTTTGTTACGCCGCAAGATTGCCAAGTTGCGTCTTATCTTCGTTATTTCGCTGCTTGTTGATAGTTTTTACGATATTCGTGGTTCGCAACAATAATTGTGCTCTTAAAAAAAAAAGATATTTTACAAACCGAAAGAAAAACGAAATTTTACATCGACACTGTAAGATTTCCGCAGGTTGAAGCATTCTGTAATTCTTGATTGGACAGTTCATGTGACACTGATCTGGAAAACACGAATAACAAGCATAAGATAGTATCGGTGTGATTCAGTAGTGAAATATTCGAGTAAGGCGTCATCAACCTGGCGGGTCCGTGACACGCTCGGCGCGAAGGGGCCGCGTGCAAGCGTCTCGTCGTATTATGCAAAACGATGTAGGACTGCCGGCTGCAGCGCCTACATGCACTGATCGTTCGATATATCGGACCGGGGGACCACCACGAGGCTGATCGAGAGCGCAACGCGGACATACCAGGCATCGATGTCTCTCAACGCTCCGCGAAACGATCTCCATCGTTTTATCCTAATGCAGGATCGAGAAGACTTAATGATCCAACCTTGATCTTGGCTCGCACTCGCTGCGACTGTGTAAATCACACTCAACGATCCCCCTCGATACCCGCATCAGTTTTTAAGTAGCATTCGTTTAATGTTGATATTTATTTTATACACCTAATGTACTATCATCGCGTACACACATTTGTATGTTTCTTCTACAACTCAATTCCTTCGAGTCAATTGGTAAATTTATTTCGGTGAGATGCAGTTTATATAAGTTCGTGAATGATTGAAAGGATCGTGAATCGGTTGATCTTAACAATGTCGCGTCATATTCGCGACACGTAATTAAAGAGCACACGAAACGTGTCAAACGGTATGATACATAGGCTGTTGCGTCATTATCGTTCAATCCCATAATGTGCCTATCAGTGCGTACGATCAATAGATTCCTCGTTCGATTCTCGATCCTCGGCCGTCCGTTCCGCGATCTGTCGAACGCCCCCGATTGCACCACCAAAGCAAAGGCGAAAGCAGACATCGCCACCTTCCTTTCATTTGCTGTTGAGCATGATCTAAAGATATGTTCGATATATCAGATAATTATCTGTCTGTCCATCTCTGCACCAATCGGCCAACGTAGCAAACTACACGACAGGTGAAACAGAAATAAAAAACGCTGTGAAGACGCTGCTCGACGAATATTGAGAAATATCCTATGTTTATTTAATTTTAGTTCCTCTTTTTCACGTCAGAGTAATCTTGAATTTGGTATTCAGAAATCTTAAAAGTTGAAAATATTTTTATTAAAAAATTAAATTGTAGAAAATTATTTTTTAAAAATATTTTTGTATTGAAAAATTAAATTGTAAAGACATGTTTCTGAGAAATCTCTGAGACAAGGAAACTTTGTAGAACGTTCTCAAGTGAAATAGCTGTGACATTTTGCAAATTATGTCTTCGCAAAGAAAGAAATAAAATTGTATTTGGCACGGCCGTATGTCGTATATGATGTGTCTCGCGTGGGTGAATCGAATGTGCCGATCCCTTGAAGACGTACACGATATGGGACGAGTCGAATCTAAGCCGTCACTCACCTCACGATATTAACTTCCTTGATTTCGTTTGTGCTCGAGTCGCGATACAATCAGGGTTGAAATATCGGATTCTTTATCGGAGTCGTCGGAGTGAAATTATCTTTTTGTTTTAGATCAATTCTAATTTGCCAAGATTAAAATTATCGTGTATCAATGTATTCTTAAATGTATTTTCTAATTTGTAACGCAGACAAACCTTTGATCTATAATAATAATTTGAAATTCATTTGTCTAGAATTGTTTATCTTCTTTAAGCTAAGCAAAAAAAATACAGAATAAATTTCCCCGCAAAAAACGCTGAGAAGATACGGTATTTTCCATGCAGCAATCTTGGTGCAGCACAGTACCCGGGTGCATCCTCTCGTGCACGGCTATAACGTCGTATCTATTAACCCGAGATAAATTCAGCCTCATGTCGTTCCCGGTGCAGTGCGCGGAAGTGGCGTTCATACGCAACCCGCGCGAATATATCTCCGGCGAACGGGAAAACGTAGGGCGATTCGCTATCCATCCCGAGTACTCCGGAGTTCCGTAACTCCCACAATACCGTATAAGCGATCCCCTTCTCGGCTTCCGCGACGCGCCCGCGTGGTCCCGTGTAAGAGGATAAATTTTCTAAGTGAGCGGCGTGCTGCATCACCATATAGGAGAATAATGTGACATTTTTTCCCATGCCCGCGTCGCCCGCCTAAGGAGGAAGAACGTAACTGCTCCCGTCGTACAGATATTCCGTACATGGTTCCCGTGCCGCTGTTTAAACCGCTCTCGCGTATAACAGACCGGTGTGCCTCCCCTGGCACTCCGTGCGCGCGGAGAATGCGCATGGCTCGTAACTTATCTAATGTTACGTTTACGCCAGGCTCCTTCCCCTCTCCCCCTCCTTACTATCACGCCGCACTCTGGATTTGTCGATGTGATAATAGAGTGTCGGGGCTGTAGCGGTAGGAGAATGATGTGATTACCGTGCCGTGAACTCGCGATAGCGTGGGTAATGTGCAAAGTAATTTAGCGCGATTTTTCTAATGTAAATATGCATACACTCGCATCATTCAATCAATGTTTTGTTTCATACAACGCGGTATATACATGTATGTACATGTAGGTATTGTTACTGATAATAATTTTCAATTAGTTCTAGTAATGCAACGTGCGCGATTAAAATGCAGCATTTAACAAATACGTCCTATTAGCGCGGCAACCTACACTTTTATTTCGGGAACATTCATTAAATTATAAGTTACACGCGAATAAAATCTCATATTTCTTCGGTTCGTTTCACCTTCGTGAGCAAAAAGTTCGCAGTGGGCGTTGGGCCGCGCCATTAACTGCAATTTTGCTGATGCAGCCCTTCTTCCGGATCGTTAGCGGGCCCACTTTGGCTGACTTATGTAAACTCCGTGGATGATGCAGAAGTGATTTAACGAGGGGTCCGAGGCTGAAGCAGAGAGGACAAGAATACAAATTTATAATCGCGAGGAATTGGCAAAAATCTCAACGCTCATCAGTATGCAGAAAAAAAATTAATAATAATTTTCACGAATTCAATACGTTTGTGTTTGCAAAAACTTCTTTCTTTAGAAGAATAAGATCCGTGTTATTTTACACTACACATTTATAATAAAAGTTTATATTTTCCAATATATATATATATAAAGTATTCTTTAATACAAAAATATTTAATATTTCCAGAATGTAAGTATTATGTATCTCTGACAAAATTCTTTTCCTTCCTTCATAATCGCATAATAAAAACTCATGTGCACTCGAGAAAGTAATTAAAGATTAATTTCGACAAGTGATCATATTGATTGTTCTCTACAATAAGTTCAATACAAGTAACACTATTAGCTCACAAATGGCTCCGTACACGGTGGATCATTAATCACTCTCGACGCAAAGGAGGACCCAGTGATAACCCCGACAGTGACGCGGCCGTACTCTCTTAACGGCAGAAACGAAAGCGAAGCCGTGAAGTCGGTACGTGCCGATCGTGAGGAAGATATAAAGAAGTCGGTCGAAAGCGGCGACGTTAGAGGAAGGGGGGGGGGGGGGGAAGTTCAGTGCGCCGCGCGTACGCGCACACATACGCAGCCGTGAGTTAATATCCGGAGAAGAAGGAGGAGATTGATGAGGTGGTTGTGGTACCGAGCGTGAGGAAGGTCAAGAAGGAGACTCGCACTTGTTCCTCTCGCTACGCTCTTCTCGGTTCGGCCAACATTGTGAGAATACGAACGAAGGACGGCGGCGAATGATCGATCTGGAACAAGTGTCTTGCTCCTTTTACGGCGATGATACACAGGTAATAAATAAGGCGATATATTTATATCATGGTGTTACATTGTCGGCCAGTTTTCTTTTTTTCTTCGCCGGACGCGGCCGATTATGATAGGGTTAACGAGGAAATTGATGAGACCACTTCGTGGAAGGACCGCGTCCGCACTTGTTCCTCGTGATCCTTGATCCTGTGAGAGCTGAAAGCCCGTGCGATCGAAGAATGAAAGACATAGGGAGAATGATTGATCCGTGTGCAACACTCTTTAATATCTAGCGAGAATAAATGCTCCGATCGCAGGATTGAGATTGACAATGAATTGCGATTTTTATTTGTGTTCAATACTTATAGCAATCGATGATTTCTTATGCAATCTTCAGTAATTACATAAAATTTTTAAAGTATCGAAAGGATTGCTGTGCATTTTTATTACAGAAAAATTAAATGTATATGTATACATTGAAAAAAAATTCTGGTTAAAACGGACGAATCAGAAAAATCTTGTAGAATTGATCAAATATTCTCGTTACTATAATAGGAATTCTGATTATTATAAGTTATAAAGTATTGAGTTCTATTATAATAATCAGAATTTCTATTATACTAACCAGAATATTTGATCAATCTTACAAGATTTTCTAATTCGTCCGTTTTTAACCAGAATTTTTTTTCAGTGTATGTTTCGTATATTGATTGCATAGATATTATTCGCGGAATTCATCATCCACGTCACAGATGACCCGAAACACGTAAGGATCTGGTCTACCTAACGTAGCCAATCTAGGATTTTGCCGCGGACTGTATCCCTAACGATATGCGATTGTCGCCCCATTAGATGCACCTCTCACGGCCCGGTATATGGATATCTTCGCTCCTTTCCTATAGCGGTGGCGGTCGGCGGGGCCCCATAGCGCTGTTTATCTCTCGACTATAGCAGCACGAGCGTTCATATAACGAGACGAACCGACCCCGCTCGCCTCGTGAACAATGGTCGCGGTCTGCGGTCCGATCATAACCGCGAGAGGAGAAGGAAGAACAAGAAGACGAGCAAGAAGAAGCGGCCGAGGCGCCGCCGTTGCCGCCTACTACTTCAGTCTCCCCGAGTTGCTAACGCTTACTCTAGCTGCCAGGCACCACCGAAAGATCGACCTTGATTTATGCAACTGGGCCAGGAGGTGCGTCGCCAGGTTTACCCGACGTCCACGTTGTGTCTCACGAATATTATTGGCTCAACCTGGGTCAACCTGGCGGGAGGTACTGGGTGTTGGCTGCTCGCATGTCATACCGGAAGAGCTGCCATTAAGCGGTAGAAAGCACGCTGACCTGTTGAAAGTGTAGACATGCTGCACGATTGTTAGAAATGTATTTGCGCTTGGTTCGCATATAATTTAACCATCCTTAGCTATATGAGGATTTTTCAAGTTAGACCTTGAATATATTTCGATTTAAGCTCTCTGGTATCTCATTGGATTGACTCGTAAATTCTCAGATATACCTGATAGTCTTTTATATACTCCATATGTATACTCCAATATGTGTACATACATGTAAATGTGTGTTTTTCTCATCTTTTTATTGCATTTCTTTCATAATAACAACGAATGAGTAAGTGACTGACAATTAGTTAAGCAGGTTGGCCAAGTAGATTGGCGAGTGCTCGCAGATACTTTTACAAATGAGATATGTGCGTTCGGAAGCAACTCCCCGCGAGTCTACGATGCTTATCTCCGTCGCGAATTCCGCGCATACCGGAGGCTCTCCCGAGCAACCGATGCTACCGATGCTGGATAAAGTTCTCAGCGTTAAGAGCGCCATGCTAATTATCTGAGGTGCGAGGTAATTCGACTCGTCGCTACTCACCGATGTGTAATAATCCCGAACGTGCGAGGTATGCGCGATAGTGACGACTACCGGCTCTATTACGCGGCCGCGTACGTAGTTACGTCAGGGATCGTCTCGTTGCCGGTCGCTGATGCTTCGATCCGTCCAGCAATTACCGGACTAGTGCGAAAGGCGTGAGAACTTGCACTCGCACGAACTCGCGCGGACTTGCCGCGCGCACAAATATCATGAATATCATGAAAATCGTTTCGTTCTGAGATGCGAAGAAAGACGGGAAAAAAATGAAGCTTCCATCGAAGGCGATTGGCATTGAGACGACCGGACATTCGACTATGACATCGGATCGTTAAGGAATCTCTCGTGGTCTCGCGAGCCATTGCTCGCTTGCGCCGATGATTTACCGTGCTGTCGTGTCCGCCTATAAAACGGTCATAATGTTTTATCATCTCGGACGAAGCATGGAAACGACCGGCGATCCACGACTGCCGTCGCGCCGCGCGCATAATGAATAGTGAAATCTTACTTTCTTGTCGCGGCGTGCGACGCGCGTCCGTCGATTGTGCGACCGAGGAATAGAGAAGTGCAATAGCGAAAAATATACACTGTTAGAAGCAATGTGCTCTCTAAAAATGAATCAGTGTATAATCACTAATTATCAATATAACTACTATATCAAATAGTGATAAGTATATTATTGATAATTAGTGGCTAGTTACTAAATTATTTAGTGAATTTTAATTTTCACTGCTTGACGCAGTAGAATTATAGTGATGTTCAATCATACTCAGCGTCACGCGTGACAATAATCACTGTTTATCAGTGAAAAATGAATTTACTGACAAAATCAGTCAAATTCCCACTAATTCATTTTTAGAGAGTATGAATATCACACATTTTTGGCGTGTGATGTGTGTCCCCTGTTTTAAGACGTCTATAAGTATGTGAATTTTTAAAAAAATGTGATATTCACGTTTTTTAAAAATTCATACACTCATAGATGTCTTAAAACGAGGGACACACATCACAAATCAAAAATATGTAATATTTACATATTGCTTCTAACAGTAGAAGCGTGAATTTTTTATCGTCTCGATTCGGGATTGATTCGATAGATTATCGTGAACGTGACATCGCCGCACCTTTAACAAGGTAGTTTTAACGATGGCAAAAATTAAGCGGCTCTTATTTCTTCAAATTTTAATTTCATAAATACGGCCGACGACTTGTCTGATGATCTGCATTATTGGGAGCACAGTTGTTCAGAGCGGCAGGTAGTAGCAACGAATGACTATCGATACATCAACACGATCCAGTACGATCCGGCGCACAAGGTCGATGCTTCCAATGCCTGCATACAATCCAGTCCCGATCTATCGTGACTGCTCTCGGCACGTTCTGCTCCGTCGAAAATTTCGTTCCGCCTGTCTCTCCTAATGCTAACATTTATTCTCCGTCTATCGGGAATACGTGTCGTATCTGACCGTCCTCCGTTTTACGCGGATTATCTAATGTATATCCTGCGCCTTTGCGACGTGTCTGCCAATATCGATTATTCTCATCAACGATTTCGCGATATATGACACATTTTTTACTATCGCTTTTTTATCTACGTTAATTAGCATTGATATTTTTTTAAATATTTAAAATTACAACGATCATAAAATTAGCGTTTTTATTTGTAGTTCGTTTGATTTCAAAGGCGACGGAATCGGCGAATTCCGTCAGTGTGCATCATCGTGACGCGACCTTCGGCGCCCCGAAAATTCCGTTTCACTTGTCTCCGATACCAGACGCATTTATATTTGCTGGTCCGCAGCACGTACGAGAGCGTGCCACGCGGTGTGCACCGGCCGAGCGAGCTGCAACAACTTTCGCCCTTGGGCGACTCGCGTTGCTCTTATTTAAACAACATACCTAACTCGCTCGCCTCTCTTACTCGCGACTCCCCCGCCTCCCACCACGGTAACCGGGAGTACCCAGCATCCTTTTGCAGGGACGTATCGTTTCGACAGTGATTGGAGAATGCGCTTTTATCTAAATTATCCAACCACGTGTGCAGCCGAGCGAACGTGTGAAAAAGAAATGGCATTAACAATTACGATATCATTTATATTTTGCATAACTTGACAACTTGTAGCGTTCTGAGGTCTAGAATTTGATCTAAAAGTCTAAATAAAATATTTATGGCTTTGCTATTTACGGTGCAAATTCCTAGATAATATATAATTTATTTGCACATAACACGTATCTTCTAAAGAAAATGTTTAAAGTTTGAAGTTAATATTTATAATTATTACATTGTTTGTGTTTACTAAACAAATACGTTATTTATTTACTTTAAACACTAATAGATATTTCTCTTATAGAGCGATAAAGATAAAGTGACGATCCCAGGGAAACGGAAGATAAGCGTGCTCGGGAATTAAGGAATTTCCACATTTATCTTTCGAAACGACGTTCTTCTTAGGTACGAGCAACAGCGAGATGAGCCATGCGAACCCTGGGCTCCGAAGGGGTCCGGGTACGTCGTTGGTATCGCGGGTATCTCGTCTGGAAAGAGCCGTACTCGTGGTTCTTAGCCCGGTCCAGCAGGTACCACCGCGGCCGTGGCACTGATCGTCCGGCGATACCGGCGTAATTTAAAATCATCGGGGCACGAGACAAAACAGGCAGCCGAGGAACAAGTGTGTGCGCGCTCGCGCTTCGGTCCCGTGGAATCTTGATTATGCATTCCACGCGGATGACGGGCTGCGGGATCTTTCTCTCTTCCCTGTCCCTCCGCACTCCCCCTTGCCGCCCCCTGGCTCGAGTGTCACCCCCGTTGTTCGCGCGGCCGGATAATCGATCGTCAGGTATGTCCTTTAAGCTGTCGCCGTGATGCGCCGCGCCGACGCGGTCGACGACGTTAGCACCTGGAGGCTGAACGCGCCGGCGGTGGGACGGGCAAAGACGATATTTCCTCGATAAAATATCGCCGGCGAATAGCGAGCCGCGAGCGGCGCTGCGCGGCCGCGTGTCCGTGGAGTTTGCGTAGCTTTTAGCAATGCTGTTACCGCGGTTGCTTCCCATTTTTCTTCTCGCCTCTTTGTCCGCCTCTTCTTCTGGGAACTGGTACGGGGCGATCGCGCGCTTGATATATCGCGATAGATATTGGCATGCCGGGGAACACAATTGCACGCGCGCGAGGAGCAACGCGAGGGACGGACGTTGTTCCCCGATTAAGGCCGATTCACGCTTTGCATTAATCATTTACGTTTCGGACTGATTTGGCGAAGCTGCGATTGAATGACAAATCGTCTGTTAAGCCTATTAAATTATGTTCTTGCGTAAAATAAAATCTTTTAAATTAATAAAATCTTTTAAATTAAAACGCTTCACTTTTAGTATGTTACATTTGTATGTTAGCATTAGCTTTTTTTTTTAAATATCGCTTCAAGACAATCATTTACATACTTTATCGTATTTCGTATCCCAGCGTTCGTTTTCTGATACGTAAAAACAATTCATGCTTAAAAAACAACTTTGTTTCTATTCAAGCAAGATATAACCGCGTGAGCAGAATAAAAAAATTGCAATATCGGATTAATTGGTTGTCACTACCGGTAAAAAGTTTTCGACAACTAAGTACATGTTGATTTTTTTCTTATTTGTCTCATGTGTATGTTCTAATAATCGCTCAATATTACATAAATAACTTTCATGTTCGATTTCACGATGATATGCTTTACCGAATTATCCTCATATATTTTAGCTTTCGCTTTTCATTAACAACTTCTC
This sequence comes from Tetramorium alpestre, assembly GCA_021460005.1. NCBI lineage: Eukaryota > Metazoa > Arthropoda > Insecta > Hymenoptera > Formicidae > Tetramorium > Tetramorium alpestre. The sequence goes on along the minus strand of JAJVSH010000019.1, from coordinate 1,662,468 downwards.
TCGGACGCCGATAATTTTACTACACTTTATACACGCGTATTATCAACGACGATTAACGATCCTATACGGCTCGTGGACATCTCTCACTATTCTAATTACCTGCCAGCATGTGGTCTAGGATTATTCGTATTAGCATGTGCTGATTGCCGGTCGGCAAGGAAACGTCCTCGAACGAACGGTGTACTGAAAGTCGTTGAAGAGAGAACAGGAATGAGTTGATTTATCGCTTAGGACAGCTAGTGCATGTAGAAATAAATTGTAGAAAAGAGTGGAATGACTCAGCTAAAACAGAATGATAATTATTTATAATCCTATGTTAAAATGCGTTTTTAAATATTAATAAAGTTAATAAAATTAATACAATGTTTTGAAAAATAGATTTCGCCATTTTTTTGCTTATTAACAATGGTATGAAAAACATATTGAAGATAATAATAATTAAAAATTATTTTGTACTAGATGCTATTTATGATAAAATTCATAAATGTCACACGATGATGTGTTTAAATTTACTTGAATAAATTGTGTTACCATGTGTAGAATTTATTCAATCTATTATACAATATATTTTAGCAGTCTATACAATGTTGCAACGATTGCAAGCCGAATAGTGTAGATTTGTAAAGGCGCTTGTAAAAGAGCAACAGAAAGGGAGATGCGTGACGCGCAGAGAGCGAGCTACCGCTATACCGACGCACCTGCAGCTTCAACGAGCCTATGTTCAAGCCCGGCTCGTTCGCTTCTTCTCTTCCTTCCTTACGAAACGAAGCGATTCCGTGGGGAAGATAAAGAGGGGGGCGTAACCGATTCGCGATCTCTCCCTGAATCCGGCAGTGGTTAGCTGGTGCATTAGTCTCGCGTGTGTCTCGATGCCTAGAATACAGTTCATGCTAGCCGCGTATAATCCAGCGGTTAGCGCGGGCACAGTGCATAAATCGCGCCAACGGCTAAGCGCGATCCACGGGAAGAAGCGCATAGCGTTCCCGCGGCGATCAAGCACTGGAATTTTAACCTGCCCGGTGTACCCGGCGACTAATAAATCTACGCTCGATCCACTCTCACTGGCAATGTTTTTTCGCTCTCGCTCACGTCAATTATAATTATGATTGCAATTTTACTATATAATTATGTTATACGAGTTTCCATTGTTTGCGAGAAACCTTGATAAAATAAATTTTAACCCTTCCGATCTGTATATTAAATCTGTTTCGTGTATTTAGGATGTTATCGCCTCGAGTTCATCATTTGGATTTGATTGTTTAGTTGCATACATCGCGAGTACAATGCAAAGATAAACGCGACCCCAACAGGCGCCCCCGTGTAATCTATGTATCTTTAAGCGCTTATGACATCGTGGGTAATCATATAACCAGTCGGTCATAATTGCGGTAATAAACATTACGATTGTACACATAATATCTATCTTTAGCCCCGGTCATGGCGATACGGTGCAGTATTAGAGTACTCTGCGTATAAATAATGACCACTATTAAACGATCTGGTTGGAACGCAAAGACTAATGCGTCTTCGGCATTATGTTCGCACCGCTCGCTCTTTGAGCCGCTAAAAGGGCTCGCGAGCTATTTGTCTGCTATGCATTTTGTGCCTTGAAGGGTCTGCGAGCACATTCGCGCAAATTCGGCCTCAAGGCCGCCGCACGCGAGATATTACGAGTCTCGTGAATATTGAACTTTCTGTGCTCTCGCTTTTATGTTAGTTAATGAATATGTAACGAGATACATTTACATTTATAATATTCTTTAATCAACGTATCTATTTATCTGTCGAAATTTCAACTTCAATATTTACGTAAGATTGCAACATTGAATATATAATTTTTATATCATTTTATATAAATACCTGTGTGTATGTGTGTGTGTGTGTGCGTGCGCGTGTGTAAATAATTTCCGGGTAAATAATTTCAGAAACAAAATGGCTCGTTGCTTTAACTCACGCCATTTTCGACGGTCCTAAACGTTTGGATGAAAGCGCGCATTCCGTTGCGGACTTACGAGGTCCCAAAGGTTGCGTCGCCGCCTCGGGGCCTATGCTCGAGAGGTATGGACGATCAAAGGGCCCAATCGCCGAATCGCCGGAACTTGACGATCGGCGCGGGCCACATGCCCCGGGGTGAATAAGAAAATATCGATATTTCGCTAAATAATAAACGGCCATTACCCCGACGAATTCTACGTATGCGAATCTTAATGACAGCATACTTACGTTGTAGAGCCCAACATTAAATTCCTTGCGCTTTGATAGATATAATGTAATCGCGGTGAATGGACGCGTGCTCGCTCGTACATACGGGACCGTCATTTTTTCCTTTATTACAGGCGTCATGCCCTGGCTTAATGCATTCGAAAGCCACGCGGATTCACGCCAGGATTAATACCGTCCACTCGCTGTTTCGAGCACACGGATCGGTCCCTTTGGCGCGTTGGGGCCTCACAGGCCCTCGGAAGGAGTCCCGCAGGAAAAAGGAGGTGGGCACGATGCGGAATAAGAAGAGTACGAGCGGAGTGCGAGAGCGCAGTTTCTCTATTGAGGCCCCGCATGACAGATAAGCTTAACCTCCGGCCCATTAACATTATTAACATCTGAACACAACGGACGGGGCTCGAGAAACGGGCCGTATGCTCGGCACGTCCGGCCCACGCGTGCGCCTCAAGTACTCGCGAACTCCGACGCGCTTGTATCGCGCTGTGAGGCCCCACGAGAGGGGCATTAAGGTCTCTCTCTCTCTCTCTCTCTTTCTCTCTCTCTCTCTCTCTCTTTCTTCCGGGCGCGCGTTCTCCAAGACGCGCTTCGAGAGACGCGCGAGTTCGGTTTCGCTCTTGCGCGCA
>JAJVSH010000019.1:1611296-1659596 GCA_021460005.1 Tetramorium alpestre | reverse complement strand
TCTGTCTCTCTCCGCGGCCGCGCGCGACCGAGTCGGCTGGATAATTAGGGGTACGGCATCGAGAGGGGGCTTAGCGGGGGCCATTTCTGGTTATTAATTCACCCCATGGTTGATCCCGACGGGCCCACGGGGCCCATTGTCGGGAACGACGGTACCCGCGATTTGGCTCTCGCTCGAGAATATGATTATGAATATCTTGATGCTATAATGATATGCATTCTTCAATGAGCTGTTTTTGTATATAAAACATAAGATATATTTGATTAACTCACTTTAGTCGTAACATATGACATATTTTATGAGTCGATTAGGAATTGGTAATTATAATACCAGAACATGAAATAAAATCTTTTACGTATTACTTATTAGCACATTTTGCATAATATTACATTGCTTAAAATTACGTTTCTTTTTTAGAAATGTTTTGCGGCTTAGGAATAAATAATAGTTATTTCGTAATAGTAATCGAGCGGCGACGTTTATTGCGCAAGAAGGTGTAGAGAACGGAGCGAGAATGATCGTTGCCCGGAGCGGGGTCAGTTTTTTCGCGAGGCGTGTCAACCTGCCAAATATTATGGAAATTTATTCTTGCGAGCTCCGCCGCTGTAATGGATTCCAGTGTGCGAGAAAGACGCGTATACGAATTCGGCTCGTGCACGAAGTCCAAAAGTGAAAAAGTAATTCTCACTTTCATCCTTGTTAGCAATTCTTCAAAATACATTTGCTCTTTGCTCTGTAATTAAAATTTATAAAATATAATGTATATTCGTAGAATATATCACTATTTTGTACATTATAATCTATTTATCGATGTGTTTGTAAATATATAAAAGAAAAGTACTCATTAAATGAGTTGATATTTATAATATTAATTTTATATTATTATTAATGCAGATTAATATCACGATTCAAAGCAACAGACAAAAGTCTATTGTTGTGTCGATTTAATAACACTAAAAAAAGATCGATGAAAACCGTCAAGAAGAAGTCCGTGTTAAGCGCTAGCCCGAGGTGAATGCGCGCGAGTAAGGGTGCAGAAAATTAAATCCAAAGATTTTTGTTAGCCTGCCCCCTTCGTTTCCGAGGCGAGAGATGCCGGGGTGAGCACGACGGGTCTCACGGATCCTCGTCGAATCTATCTTCCGCGGCTTCTCTCTTGTACTCACCCTCGCTGTGAACCCCTTTCTTTCTCTTTCTTTCTCTCTCTCTCTCTTTCTTGTTCTCGTCCGAGCATGACAGTGTCACGTCCCCCGGAGCAAAAATCCTTATAAAACGAGACACGCCGCGGCGAGGTGCAAGGAGATGAGGAGAAGCAGTCGTGAGAAGCGGCTAAGTGGATAAGGTGCTAAGTGTGGCCCGGAGGTACGACGGTTCGACGCGATGTAACCTGCGAGACGGGCATACCGCGCGCGGAACCGTCGTACCGGATCCCAATTACCGGTCCCGCTCGGGGAAAGCGAGTACGGCCGCGCGCGCGTGAGCGCACACACATTTTTTTCGAATAAATCGGGCCCGAATCTACGTCACGTTCGTGCAATGTGCATCTGTCGTTTGAGCGATGCCGCTTGTCGGGAATGACACACAATCTTTATTGAAAAGGATGATTTTTATCTTACGATTGAAATGTATGATATCACTTGAGCGCAACTCGATTTGCTTCGTCGACTCCCTTACGAATGTTTGTACATTGCTCGGTCATTACTGCGCGGTTGCAGGTTGTATTACGTGCAATCTCTTTAAACGCCGTGGATAGCAGCGTGCGGCGTATGAAAAGAGGCGTGCCTGCGCCCATTGTAACCCGTACGTCACCTGTGGGATGTAGAAAATTGTCAGGCAATCTCGAAGAAGGTCGTATAACTTTCATGTAAGCAGGTGCTACCGATAATATAAATATGTAAGAGAAAATAACACACAAAGGATTTGTGTTAAATAAAATAAAGTAGCTAAAATATTTTTTTTAAAGCAATTATTAGATTAAATATGTCAATCTCGCAAGGAATATACTTATGTATGTTAGAGAAAATACAGCATAAAATTTCTTTAAAATCTTATAACGGTCGAATTATTTCTCATCGATTGGCGAAGACGATATCGAGCCGCGTAACCAATCGGTAATCGCTTGCAACACGTATTAATTCATGCGTCATTGGTATTATCGTTACGAGAAATTCCAGCTCGTCCAGCTTGTCTTCAGCCGAAATCTTATAAAAAGCTTTTGTGAATGATACCGAGAATAATGGTTATGTAATTCTCCCACGCATATGTGTGTATGCGAGAAAAGTCTTTTTAGTTATGCAAAAACTTTACTTGATAATATTCGATTGTTTAAATTTTTTCTTAGTTGATTTATTTTTTTATACTTTCTTCTCAAGATTTTTATTTCAGATCTGTCTTCGTAAATCCTACGGTATAGCCGAAAGAGCAAAACAGTTGCTGTTCCCGAGAATTTCACGAGCGCTTTCTCTTCCCCCCGCTCTGCCTCCTGAACCCCGATTTGCACTTTTGATCGATTTTCTCGATATCAGTCAGGTGCGCTGTGTGGAGAAAGGTGCGCATGGAGCGACGAACATTCGGTAGCGGAAGGAATTACGAGCCAGCCGTTCGACTGAAACAATGCACAACTACCGTGGCAATCGGGCTCTGGGCCCATTCTTACTCAGGCAAGCGCGGTTTTACATTTTCTTCGTTGTGTAATGAGCCTAATGTATGTAACGTACGTACGCGCACGGCTGTGCGCTTTGCATATATGAAAGTGAGACACGTGTCTCTCTCTCTCTCTCTCTCTCTCTCTCTCTCTCTCTCTCTCTCTCTCTCCTCGCCAGCGCGAAATCTGCGGCTCCATTGCACGCTTATACGCGTCTGCGCGCTCATTATGATTCATTATTAGGTCCTTTTGTGGGCAGTCCGGTTCTCCGTTTCCACTTTGCCCTTTTTTTCGTCCTCGCCACCGCCGCCGTCGTCGTCACCGTCGCACGGGCGGCTTCAGCTCTTCTCTTTCCAGGTCTCTATCACCCTCTCGCTCTTCACCCTGCGCGACTAGTAGGTGCGGCAGACACCTGTAGAGCGAGTGCCTCGACGACGAATGGAGTGGAAAAAGAGAAGAAGGGGCAGAGAGAAGAAAGAATTAAAGAATCAAAAGGACCAAATAAAGTCTCTCTTAAAACGCGCCCGAGAGAGAAGACGAGAAGAAGATGAGGGAGAGAAGGCAAAACGTTGAAACCGTCGAGAGGGCGTAGTAAGGTGTGAGCGAGCGAGAGGAAGAAGAGACGGAGAGGACTCGAACGGGGCCTCAGGCCCCGCCGGTGTGGGTGAACACTGCGGGGTCAACCGAGTTCAACCTCAACTCAGTTCCCTTCAACCGGGTTCCCTTCGTTTCACCGTGCAGCCCGTTTTCGCGTATTCGGTTGAAAACGGCGTTGTCGGATCGGTCGTCTACCAATCAGGGACAATTCTTGTGCGCTTCTTTACCGTCATAATTTTTTTTTTTACCTATGTACGATCATCTGAAATTATGTAAAAGCGGAGCCTGGAGTGTGTACAATGCAATAGACGCCTCTTTCTTTCTTTGCCTCTTTATTGATTCTTTAGATCCTTTGCACGTTCTTTGCCTTGTACGATGCACGACTCGAGATGATTTCACATCGTAAAACAGGTGCACGCACCTTTCGCCGAGGAAACACTGCCAGGTGCACCGCACTTATCGCTTCGACGATTAGATGCACATCCGTTGTATAAGATTTGCCGTGATAGTTTTGACAAATTTTATCTTGTCAGTACACTCGCTCGTACAACATAATTGTAAAACCATTTGTTAAAAATGAATATTGCTGTAGCATTAAAATTGACAAGACTCCGAAGTCGCGATATTATTATTTTATTTATATTGAATAATATTTTATTTTATTACATTTTAATGCACAGTTTTCTTTTTTAATGATAAACGAGATAGAAAGTGAGTACTGACATGTGAAAGTGAGTATCGCTGCGTACTAAGTTCGTCCTCGCTCACCATTTCTTTGATTCGCGGCACCTGTTGCGAATTCCTGAGTCTCCTTGCAGCAAGAGCCTGAGCAGGCTTCCTCCTTCCTTTGCATCGTACGACGTAAGATTCTTTTATGCGGCGAGACAGATGGGCACCTGCTTGAGCTACAGCAATTTGTGGAGGGGCGTAGCTAAGGATGTTATCCTCCTTAACTCGACAAAATTTCAATCAGTGCCATTTAGTTATCTCAATCACCATTGTATGCCATTAGCGAAACGTCCAATTAGGTGGTTCGTACCGAGAATCTTGAAGTGCCCCAATTACAACTTTGTTAAACTAATCTCTTTTGCGGAAATGAGATATATGTATTTATATAAACTGATAAGTACATTATTATGTAAAATTACTTTTAAAAATACAATAAATAATACGATAAAGTTCGTCGTTAATATTTTTGGAAATTGCGCATAATCAAGATCTTACAATTAAACTTATCTCTTTCTCTTTCTTTCTTTTGAATGTATTATAGATTGCATCAAATTTATTAATGCAGTATATTTAGAGAATTTTCTAATTAATTTTGCAGTATATTAAAGAATTTTCTAATTAATTTTCTAAGCAATTTTACAATAAATTACAAAATTAATATTGTTTTTTCTATTATTCGATCTTATTTACCTCCATTTACTTCTTTACACCTGTTTAGCAACCTGCGTATACTTGCTCGTACGCGCGTTACGCGAAGGCGGGGCACCTGCACGACAAGAGCATAACTTCCTCTCGGCCGGTTTAATTTGTCACATCTATCATACAGCTCTCATACCTCACCTGCGTGCTCAGATCCGTAATCCCCGATGAGGGAAAGTAGGGTAAAAATCAGGTGATAAGTCAACGGAAAATTTGCTGTCTGAATATGCGTGGCAAAAAAGTATACCAACATATTCGATCCACCTGTCGGTACCAAAGGTACCGATTATATATTGATCACTGCGAAGAGAGTTGCGCAAGAAAGGTCTACCATAGATCTCATTTGCATGAAAAGGAATACACGTCTTCTTCTCGCATTGATCGCAAAAATGTTCTTCGCATCGGTCCTCGATATTTTTTCTACTAAGTGCAGTTACTCGTACACGGGCCACAACCGTGGACCTTTCGGACGGGAGACGTAAATCGGTGCTGCATTGTACACAGGGCACGTATATACGTACGCGTCACGATGAAACAGGTGAGGCACCTGCGCCCAGACTGCAACCTGCGCGCAAGAGCGAAACCGAACTCGCGCGTCTCGAAGCGCGTCTTGGAGAACGCGCGCCCGGAAGAAAGAGAGAGAGAGAGAGAGAGAGAGAGAGAAAGATCGAAGAAGAGCAAGAAGCAGGTGTATTCCGCGATGTAGCCTGCGCTGTGTATGCTAATTGGGCCAGAGTTAACGCTCGGAATGCCCAGGACGGGATTTAACGAGCCCCCGAACAGGAAGCCCCTTTTACCATCTCCTTCTCTGCCTCTCTCGAGCTCTCCTTGATTCTTTCCCTTCTTTTTTTCTCATTGCCATCTCGCTGCCTCTCCCTCTTACCTTCCCTCCGAGACTTGGTCTCCTCGTATTTCTCTTCTTCTTCGAGTCGTCGATACTGCCCGTTGATGCGGCCACGCGGCTACCTACCAGGCTGGCCGCTCGCGAGAGATGCACCGAGATTCGTTAAGGCGGAATTACGCGCTCGTGGCCCGCCGCGGACGGGAATACGAAATTAGGCGCGCTGCTCCTTCGAGCAACGCGACTCCAGCGGAGCGCGCATAACGAGGGCACAAATCAAAAGCGGGAGAGGAGCCGGCGAATGCGACTCCACCGTGTACGACGGGGCTAAACAAATTGGCATAAATTCCCGCGTCGCTAAGCGTGCAGGTTGCGTCGCTATTACTGTATGCAACTGAGATGCACCGCTTTTTATCACCAAAAGGCGAGTTTAAAAACTGACGTATTTTTCGCAAATCACGATAACCATAGATTGTTTTTATTTTTTTTTTTTATATCAGAATATTCTGAATAAACTTTTAATCGAGGATGTTCCCAAATTTAGATTGGACATCATTATTCTTCACTAGCTTAACATTTTGCGTTAAAATAAGGAGAATATTCATGACGAGGTCAACACGAATTGCAGTAATAAAATAAAACCAGTTCTATATTATTCACCTATTACTAACTACGTCGGTTATCGTAGTATTTAATTATATACCTTGTCCAAACGTTAATGTTAATCGGCAAATAATGACGGCAATTATTTTTATTGCCACATATGATGCGGCTCGTCGGCGGCGGCTAAATCTTTCCTTTTTCTCTCTCTCTCTTTCTCTTTCTCTCTCTCTCTCTCTCTCTCTCTCTCTCTCTCTCTCCATCTCTTCGCGACGCAATCCGTTCGTTGACTGTGCTAACATCAAATTAGTATTCCCACGTGCGAGTGCACATTCTGGTGGTCTGATTAAACTTGCTTTAGCGCGGCAATTAACGCCGTCGCCGACCGGTCACTCTTCCGAGACGCGCATTTCGACGTCGTGTGCGATAAGATCTCGAAAGTTTTATGGACACTCGTGTGCAATTATACTGTGCGTACAGCGTCATTACGGCAAGGTCCTCGAGTTTCCAGCTGTCATCGACGACCGCGCATGCTGATGTCACCTACCAGGCGATTACAAAGCGTACGTCAAGCAAACAAGTCGGGCCCTCTTCGCTTTACGCGCGCTTTTCGCTCTCAGCAGGTACCGTGGGACCAGCGGGAATGTTTCGAAAATTTCCTATTAGACAAGGAATCATAATATTTCACGCGATGTTAAGGCTCATCGTCCTTACTCGAATAGGAACTCGTTAAAGCGGCGAGCTGCAAAGTGGCAAAGTTACAAAGACGTGAAAACTGGTATGGAAAACCGCTGATATTGAAATTTATTGAAAATTTGCTCCGTTTGATACGTCCGCGGATATGTCGCAAATTTGATGCTGTATGGAGAATTGCGATATTTTATGTAAGGATCTTAAAGTTTATCTTTAAGCGAGTGCGAGCTGGTTAGACATTGATCAACATGTGGAATCGCGGCGTTGCGCGAAAAACCGCAAGAGCCGAAGAGGCAAAGGTTCGCCGAAAATTCCTCAGAAGTTCCATAAACTTCCTACCTGCGCGATACACAATCTGGACACGTACAGGTGAACGTACGTGAGTCACCGCGAGGATCTGGCGTCGGCATCGGGCTACCGTACCGTCGATCGTACAAATGACCTTATACGGCGTTCCGGTGCACCTTCCGGCCGTGCAAAATCACCGGATAAGAATCTGCCGATCCGTTTCGATCTGGAGCTCTGAGCGGCGGGGCGCATCGAGCTGATCTTATCTCGCACTCGCCGCCTCTCAGGCTCGCAAAAATCCCAAAGCGAAGAAACGAGGGAGAAGGAAAGAGAGGTAACGCTCGTTCGACAAGAAAAGGGAACGAGGAAGAAAGTGTGGGCGTCGTTTTACACTGGCTATTAATTAGCGGTTAATTATCAGCTCGCTTGCTTGGCGACTGTCAATAACCCTTTTCGAGACTGGTGTTAGTTGACGACGCGCGATTCTCGGAGTTCCAATATCGTAAACATACTTGATGGTGTTCCTCAATTGTCATCGCGTAAAATATTTCTAAGAAACTCATCCCGCTTTTCAATATAGGTTCGTTGAAATTGAAAATCGATTGTAGCTAAATTAATTTACTGAAATATTTCCTTATCAAATATATTACGATACTACAAATTATAATGATTAATACAAGAAGAAACCTATAAGAAATACTTCGTGGTTTTAAGAAACTTGTCTTGGCACCTGTGAAGCGGAAAAATAAACACCTACATTCATAATATCAGAATTTTTTTTACATGAATTTTTTGTCTAAAATAAAAATGCATACGTTTGGAGTGTTTGTCGTAAATTGTGGAAGGTGCGAATATTATGCCGATACTGTATTCGCAATGTTGAAAGGAGAACGTGAGGTTCCTCTCATGTCGGCGGTTAATTCATTTTCGCAATCGTTTCTCGAATGTTTAATTCAACTTCTCGTTATCTGGTTTATTGTTAATCGCGGTATAAAGAGAGTTACAATCATACCGCTGTCCGTGTTGCCGCAACGGAGTCCACGTGAACGCCGTCGCCGTCATTGCCGACTTCCATTACTGCGCATTGTGCCGTTGCTGCGTAACGAACCGGGGCGCGTTTTTCCGTTGAATTTCGAGCATTAAATCGAGGACCACAATGCACCGGTTACATCGTGACCGCGCTTACGCATACAGGTACACACCCGGTGACAATAACTATAAGTCTATTGTCTCGCGTATTTATCGGTCTATTCAACGCAAATATGGCGAGCGCAATCATAAACTGCGAGCCGTTTGGGTAAAGTAGCGCACATAATTCGCACCGAGTTATGCGTATCATAAGCACCAGCTGTACCATTCTACAATATATGCCGCACTGTCCTAATTAGTATTTTACTATTTTGCGTGCGCTTACTTCGTCATAAATACAGCAAATAATTGCACGTATACAATAGAGTAAAAGTATTGCCATACTAAATGGCAAAATGTAAGAAGTATAAACCTGCATAAAAGGAATAGTATTTATATGCTAATAAATTCCATGCTAAACGCAAGTGTCGCAATGTTATCGTTATGTTGTCGTTGTAAAGCGGACCACGTTGATCTTGATCGTGAAATAAAACAGGAATTAATAAATCAGAACAACCGACTTGGAGTTCATCGTCTGGCGTGCGTTCTCTCTCCCTCTCTCTCCCCAATGGAGCGAGAGAGAGAGAGAGAGAGGGAGAAAAAACAAAAACATGAGCTTCTTGGAATTCCACTCAGCGTTCCAGCGCGCGCCACCGAGCAACCACTCTCGATTTCGTGCGTTGGAACCCAAACACCAATGTGGTCCGGCCTGCTCTGACATTTGTTTCTCGACTGAATAAGCACGTAAAACATTATCGAGGCGAGTTATGGCAGATTAAAACACGAAAAAACGCCCTTTTTTGTGACGAACTGACGTTACCTGTTGTAACAAGAGGTTTTACTTGAAATTTTACTTTTAAACTGCGAAGGCACGTGATTCGTATAGCAGTATTATCGGACATTTCTCGGCAGGACGAGCTGCGGCGAAAGGGTTAAACGGCCGAACACTCATGCCGTAAGAATTTCAATCGAAAGCGGCATTCGGGATGGCTCGCCGCTATTGATGCATCGTAATATTTTTTTCCGTTCGACAAAGGGAAAAATAACGGCGGTATGTAAAGCGGCTTCGCCGAGTCGATTCGTTCCTCTTCGTCTGCGGGGCAGAGCCAACAACATTGTGAGGACAACAACAGTGGCCGGGGGTGTTAGTGAGGTCAGAAAGCCTGACGTGGTCTTTAACGCCGCGGCCAGGCACTAACATCGCTACCACATTGCGTTTCTCTTTCGCGAGGTGGTTCACCGTCGTTTGACGTATCGCCGCGTAAAAACAGCATGAAGTTAAAGAACCGTCCGGNCCGGGCAGTAACTTTCGTTCGTTCGCCTCTAAAAGTCAAGTGCCTCCTGGAAGCGAGAGATGCCTCAGGGAGGCTGAGATTCGAGGGATGTGGCAGACATGAGCGTCCGTTGCGGCAATCCGCCGAGTGTAATTCGTAGGATTGAGTGCTCCACTTCGTCTTTAACAGCGAAATATTATGGGCTAATTGGTAATTTTTATAAAATGTCAATAAGCGATCTCAAAAGTGCTACTTACGTAGGCGCTATAAGAGCCAAAATGCTTTTCCGCTATGCTGCTAATTACGCATAAAAATTTTTTTATTACGATTTAATTTTATTTTAATATCGCGTTTACTGCAGAATGTATGAAGCATCTCGCGTACGGTATATCATGCTTAATTGAGCTAAAAGTTAACATAAAATGAAGGTAGAAGACGAATTTTACGCTATCGTAAATTAATTATAATTAAAAGTTATGGCGTCTCTTAATATTGTGCGCAGCTGCGCACAATATTAAAGCGCAAGAACACCTTGGCGATCTCGCGGCCGAATCTTAAGCGAAAGGTAACGTGCGAGGGAGGGCCTTAAGAGGATTCGGTTCGCTCCGAGTTTTTAACGGCTCGGCTTTCTTTTAATTGTTTTTACACGATTTCTGACGATGGTGGATGACGAGGCGACGGGTACGACCGCAGAGATCGGTAACACGAGAGTTTCTCGCGAAGGCGCTAATATCCGTTCCGCTCGTAAACAGAGTAAACACGAAATCGGACACTGAGAGCGTCCAGTTCCATGTTCCGGCACGCCCCGCGAGATCTCCAGGAAGCTGGACGACAGATCGAACGATTGTTCAAGATTTCAAGATCGACCGAGACGCCGTAATTGGATAGTACGCATTATTTTTTACCGCTACATTTTTGCATCGCGCTCGGCAGTCGTGGATAAATTAACTTTACCGTAACGCGCGGCGCGATTCGGAATGCATGTCACTCCCGTCGTACAACGTATTGTATATGGACATCTGAAAAACTACGATTGCTATAACTTGTAGTCGTTATTTATTAATCCGCTCGCATTTTTCGTACGCTCGTATTTTTTTGACAATGTTCCATAACTTATTATCGCCATAAGGAAGTCAAGGGATAGCCATAAGACGATCTGGAACGATGATCACGGACGGGGAACGCTGCGGGGCTGTTTATTTCAATCAGGCAACCACAAATCTGCAGGGAGCCGACTACCGTCACGGTCCTTTGCTGGCAACGTTCGGAGGGGAGGCTCTTGATGACAGGCTGCGCAGCCACTTGGTCCTTTTCTGCCAGTTACGCACAGTGTCCCCGTGAATTCAAAAATATATTACATTGTAAAATCAGCGGATGTGCGGACTCGCTGTCCGGCTTAGGATTACGACCCATTGCGAGAAAACTGAAACAATATCAAGTGCTTCGAAATAAAATTCGACAGAAATTTATAAACGCGTTCGGTCATGCGTAATCATTTATATCATGCCATCAGCATACATAACAAATAATTTATGACCTTATAAAAACAAGATTTATCCATTAATATAAAATAATTTTTATTTTATTTCTGCCTTTTTTCAATGCGTAATTTTTTTAATGAATAGTTCTAACAAAAATCAAATTCTTGGTCTAAAATTATTCGTAAGAAGAATAAAAGGCGTATTGAAAATAACTTGGAAAAAATGTTGGTGTGACTCTTATAAATTGAATCGAATCTCAATTTTCTCTTACAACATAGAGATTTTCTATTAAATCCAGATTACCCGATCTTCAATAATGTCGTTGACCGTTAACGTCGTGTCGGGATGTCGCGAAGCGAACTGAGAGAGAGGCTACGGGGAACGAAGAAGAGATACGCTCAACCGATCCAGGTCGCCCGGTCCATCGTTAATTATTCCACGGCATCGCGTTGGCGAAGGCGGCGATGGGTCGATCTCGGCGGCGATTTTTCTTCCCCATCGACCGAGAGTCACCACGGCCGTTTGCCGGACGATTGAGAGGTTATCGGAATCACTTAACAACTAGCTCACGACTTGGCGCCTTTGCATCGTCTCGCTTCGCCTCGCCCTCGCGCCGCTCTTTCTTTATCCCGCGATAATTGCCCTTTTCTGAATCGCGCCGGTTATCAGCCCGTATGATCGCTGAGTCGTTAACGTTAGCCGTCACGAGGTGTGTGGTATTCGTTCACCGCAACGTACTGTCAATGTCGTTAAGATACGCTTACTGATAGATAACTTAATCGCGGATGCTCGGGCATATCCTTTCTGTCGAAAAGATCGGCCGCGGTGATTTCACATTTTGAACAAGAAGAGAGGCTTACATAATATTTGCGCAACAAACGAAAAAATCAGAGTGAAAATAGAGTACTCGTTTCCATGTTATTATACACAGAGATATGAGTAAGTACACCTTGCGTTGCATACATCTTCCTCTCAGCCCGTGTTGTAACGGAGTGCTTGGTAACACATCACGATATATTACAATTATCGTACTATTATTATTTATACGGTGATCTATGAGCGGAGATCCTCCCAGTACAAAGCGAGCGATCCGAGCTTTGCCTAGCTGGGAAGGGCGGGAGGCCGAGAAGCCGCCGATACACACACGTGCTGGTACTTTCTGATACGAGCGATACCGCGAGCCGGGTCGCTTCTAATGGACTCGGAGATGAATGATCGAAGGAGAAAGAGCGGGCGAGAAGGGGACGGGAAGACGGTAACGTGCCGCAGAAAAATACAGGTAGCTGCAGCTGCGAAGACGGCAATCGCCACCCACTTCGTACACGCAGGCGTTCAACATGGGATTTATTGTTATTATCTAATTGCTGTGCGCGCACGAATTAATGAATGAACGTATCAATGAACGCTTTCTTCTGCACAAAGTGCATTTTGTAGTACTTGAGACGTTAATGCTACGGAATATATATTCTAATAAAATAACACGCTAACAGAATTATTTATTATATTTACACGTATTTTGGTAAAATATCTATGCTAGTTTTATTTTCGTATAACGTACATATAACTCCATTCTTTTTCGACGACGTAAATTTCCGCAGTCTTTGTCTCTTGTCTCGCGTTAACGCTCGGTAATAAATCTGCCGGACGCGTATTTTTCAACATTTTATCGTCCCTCGTCTTTTTGGGAAGAAGGAATTTAGAGATGCATGTGCATACGTAGTGTTACTCTTTAAGATTCGGCGTATCAGCTCGCACGGGCTCCGTAAATTTCGCGAAACGTGCACGTGTCGCAATTTCAGATTAGCCAGGATGCGGAACAACACGCAGGTACTTGATAATGTCTCTGATAGCTGCGCGGAAAAAGATTTGTTGATGCAGCTCTTAGTCATATATACATATAATAATTTTGAAAATAAATTATAAAAACGTTATATATCCTAAAATATTATATACGATAAAAGACAGCGCAATTTAAAAGTATGCCTGACGCAATAACGCCAATCGGCATTATCAAGTTTAATGTTTCATCCACATTAACAATTGCTTAGAAGTTTGATGTTCGATAAGGGATATCGATTTCCCGGAAGATGAGCTCATTTATGATGATTCAGAGTTCTCGTCGAAAGCCTCGGCTTATGCTCCGAAGAGTCGCTGCCTACAACATGGGGATTCAAGTAGCTACGAAGACACATTAGCGGGTCGTAGGAGGAAAACGTGAATAATATAATCGCCGTTAGTCCTAAGCCTTTTGGAAAGCAAATGCAGATGTGTAGGGCGATAGCGAACAATGGCGGTCGCCGTGATGTCTAAAACGAGAGAAATCCAACCTGCGCGCATTCGAGTTTTGGAAAGCGGATACGCCGATCCAGTGGACAATAAGAGACAATGCACTCGCGTGCACGCGCGCATGCACGCAAAAACGATTCCACCTACGAGATGATCGCCCACGCGACTCGCGCGCAAGATTTTTGCAGAGAAGAGCGAGACCCGAGTGGGGATTGACATGAATAAGCAGTTTACGTAAAATATTCCTCCCGCGTTTATAATCTGATTGACAGAGCAATTATATATGTGTGTGTATGTGTGCATGATATTAATATTAGTTAGAAAAGCAAAATAAAGGTTAATGCCAATAATAGACTAACAACAAGTTTCATCGTGATTCAAGCCAGGTAAAATTAAATAATATATAATTATAATTGATATAATATATTACGTTAATTAATTACGTTGATCATTTATTTATTCTTTTTAAAAATTACGGGAATTATGGGATTCCATTTTGCGATAATAAATTGTTTTAGTAGCGCCGTTCATCAAGGAGTAAGTTACATCTCCGGGTATATCAATTTCTCAGTTTGGAATTTCGCGGCCCGATCAAGCAACGGGTTCCAGCAGGGAAGTTCGGCTGTCAGCGCCTGCAGTTTCAAGAAAAAAGGGGAAAAAATGAAGAAGTCGCCAAAAGAAGAGATAAAAGGCGTTTACGCGCGGATTCTCCGCGCCATAAAGAATCACCCGCGGCTCATAAAGTAACGCTAGATTTTATCTCACAGATGCCGAACGACGTGCATCCTTCGAGCATATTTTTTAGAAGCGTGAACGAACTCGCTTGGTATTTCATTTTATCCTCTCCATAAACTCAAAAAAAATCTTATCTGTTTGTTTCATTTTTTAATAAACCAAAATAAGTTGAGCTTTATAAAAAAAAAGACAAAATAACGAACAAAGAAGAAAAAATAATGAAAGAAAAATAAGAGATATAAAACATTGCCGGTGCTATTAAGTAATTGAAGAGATAAATTTGATAATGAAACGTTATGTTATATCATATTTTTCTTCCTTTCAACTTGTATCGCCACAGGCGAGAAGAAGGTGATAATCTCAATAAAATCTCAAAAATTTGCATATCCTCTACAAGTGCGTTTCTTCGCTTAAAATACTCTCTCACATGCGCACAGGTGCGGCATCGCGGGCCTCAAACCAATAAATAGCGGCGGGTACACGCGTCTGTGTGTGCGCTGGGCGTCGTAATAAAGCGCGCAAACTCGGCGCTAAAAAAGTCAACAAGGTGCGAGCGCCGGGAAGCGATGTTCAGCCGCGAGACCCGCAGCATGACCGCGTAATGAATTTCGGTACGAAATTTCCGCGGTGCTCTCGGTCGGGGACCCGAGTTTTAATGCGGGAATAAAGTAGCGTCCGGGTCGATAGGGTCGCGCTGCACCGCGCAGCAAGTACGCTCATCGAAGACAATGGGTCCGCGTATCGGAGGGCTCCCATATCGGAGGGCTCCCGCAAGCAGAAACGGCATGCGAGAACATTGTCTCGAAAAACCATAAAATAAAACATCTGGTCGATTTCGGCCGTTTCAGTCGCGACCCCTGAAGAGAAGAGCCGCGCTCCCAATGTCTCCGAGATACAAGCCTGGTCTTGTGAGCGAGCTTGTGAACAGTTCGGTATTCGGGTTGCCTCTTTTTGCCATGAATTAGATTATTACGATACGGTGACTGACCTTATAACAACAGACATCGTAAATAATGTAATCATAAATCATAATAGCACATTTTTTCAAATAGACTAGCGAGCTGAAATACTTTTACTAAATAGACGATTTTGTCCTGGGAAAAACCACATTGGGTTTAAATCTCAGAATTCTTAAACGTTTTATATAGTAAAGTGGAAGGATGAGTAGCAGGTGAAATAGGAGACTGCGGAATGGATCCTTTGATAGGTAGCTTCACTTGTTCCGGTGGGAAAAAATCGTTGGTCAATGGAACTTTTGCATATATTAATCTATTTCTGAGTTCCCATCCGTTCCTTCCCGTGAAAGAGACGGCCTTTCACGAGTCTTTCAAGATATTGACGGTCGAAGGCGAAAAATTCTACCTGTCTCTCAATGGTAATAGGACACCTACCTGTTACCTTTTGTGGGAAGATTTTCTCGGTTGTTGCTCTCCCAAACTCGTGAGAGACTGTGTAGAAGGATTCACTCACGAAGTTCCGGCGTAAGATCCGTGGGTGTCTGGGTCAAATTTCATGAAGAATCGATCTATTATAGATAACCGCTTGTGGCATAATGATGCTCCAAACTTTTTCATGAATTTTCCGACTAAAAATTAACATGTCAATTTATAATATTTTTAATATTATCGAATATACTTCATAGATATTATTTCTTAATAAATAATATCAATGTACCATATGAGTATTTTTTTTTAATTCAGATTTATAAAATAATAAAAACTTATCTTATTTAATATAGATTGTTCATAACGAATGAAGGAGTTTGGTTTTAAGTAAAAGGCTTAAATATGCGCGCGTTTTCGTGTCTAAAACTCGAAGGCGTTCGCCGAGCATCTGATATCTCGTATTCGCTCGCGCGAACTTGATTTATTGAGCTCTCGCGATAATCCAATGGCTGGTGCGCGAAAGAAATGGGGGTGGTAAGAACGGTGAGAAGATGAAAGAAGAACATCGTCTCGCCCTTTCTTTCTGGGCCCGATTCCAAGAATCGACATAAATCCCAGCAGTTTATAATCTGCGTTGGAAGGCACACTAAAGATACGATCGGGTGGAGAATTCGCGGGTGAAGAGATTGCGAGAAGAAGAAGAGGAAGAGAAGAAGGAAAAGAAGTAGATGAACGTGCGGCAGGTGTTGGCGGATTTACGCGATGATAGAGAGCGCAGCCGAATGATTAGGGGTTCACCAGTAGTTTTTTATTCGTGCTTTATTAGGCGAGATCTAATCAGCTGCGTGAAATAAGAATTTGCGAATGAATATAAATCATTTATTCTTCCACAGTCGCTATATGGTAAACATATGAAAATAAATGCGAATTTTCTTATATGAATTAGACTTGAAATATACGTGTCCATGTTTTGATCAGCGATAGAATCTCTATTGTGTTCTTATGTACACTGCCATTATTTTACATTATTACATGCCTACTTATTTGGTATACTAACTTTGACTGTTTACGTTATCATAACTGTTCATGCGAAGTCAAGCCACGTATCCTAGGGCGTGCGACTTGAATGTGCAGTAATATCTATAGTCGTTGCATTGAATGGATGAGGAGCGATGCTGAATTGAGGAAGGAGCACGGGGAAAGATGGATCGGGTGAAAGAAGAAAAGGAAGCAGGGAGAAAGAGAAAGAGAGAGGGAATCGCTTTCTCGTAACCTCGTGAGAACTAGAGACAGCCGCGGCGCAGCCTCTCGTTGCCATTGCCGCCGGTATTCTATCGAATTATCAATGGCAGATGCTTCAAGTTTGCACATCACGATCTCATGATGACATCAAGAATAATTGATTTCACATTCATAGATGATTCGTTTGAAAAGAAATTTATTGTATATACATATTTCTCAAAAAATATATTACTGTATTTTTTAGAAATTACAATTACGTAGCAAAGATAATTAAAGAATGAAAATAATTATTTTTTATCGAAATACAATGATGTTAACCTTTTATACATAAATGAGACAAGACATAGTATTAGATCAATATTTCAAGCTAATTAGTTATACGATTGACCGCGCAGAAGAATTTAAAGGTTGCGAGGGAAATCTCGGCAGAATCCGACATGGCACTTTAGCGAAGATGCATACATGACAATGATTGTCGACGTAGGTGGGCCCGAAAGTAGGGCGTGTATCGCTATCACCGCGTGTGTCTTCGGTCGGTCGACTGGCACACGCAGATCGTGATCCACGTGGAATATATGGCCGGGTGCTCGGCGGCGGCGCGAATGCAAGAAGCGATGCACCCACGGCGGTAATCGCAGAGTTTCACATGAGATGAGCGCGAGTGCGGCGCACGAGGAATGAAATTTACTGCGTCGGTGACACGTGAGAAAGGATCGGGCACGGCGCGGCGCACTATGCCGCTCGCGAGGCCGTAGATGGGACATTCAACGGCGGCGGCGATGTTCGGGATACGTTGAGAGTGCCATCGGAGCGCGCAACACGTGATGGTGGCACGATGCATTACGTGGGAAAGTGGAAAAGGATCCGATCGACGGATAGGTACTCCAATTATCGTGCTAGGAACACGGATTAATTAGCGGCCGTTATCGATCTCCCGGTCTCGCGGGTCAAACCACCTCGCTTTTTCTCTCTACCGTGATTTCTTTCGTTCGGCGGATTCAGATTAACTGCAGGCAAGAATCGCCTCGCCGATGCCGGAGAGAGTGAGCGAAAGGAAGAGAGAGAGAGAGAGAAAGAGAGAGAGAAAGTTTCCAGCGGGGCGGTGATCGCGCGGGCAGGTGTACGGGCCCATGGGACTCCATGGGAGCCTGGTGCCGACGGAGATCCCGGCGCAGGGAGCTGAGAAACCCGATGGATCACCTTGCGGTCACTCCATGGGAAATGCATCCCCATGGATCCATTATGCTACTTCGAATTTCTCGGATACATTTCCTGTGACTTCCTACGTGACCTCTTTATACCTTATATCCTGCCGCGTTAAGATTTTCCAAAAAGAAAAGAGTAAGAGCTCGTATCAAGCTCACTTCGCAATAATTTCTTTATAATTTATTTCTATTTTTTTTCCAAATTATATCGTTTACAATTATAAAGATCCCCACTAAGATGTGAGAAAAGAATTAATGCAAGACAACTAAATTAGATAATATTTTATTATAAAAATTATACAATTTTGAGTTATTTATAAATCATATGAGATTCGGTATTGTTATTATGTCATGTGAAAGCAACCCACTGATTTCCACGCCAATGTCGGTCGTCATATTACCTTGTTACGTTTTTGCGCGGCATATAATCACGTCCTGCCATAATATGCAGCGTGTATATTGTTATATTAAGACTTCGTAGGGCTTCTAAGAGGAGAGACTGTACCGTATTCAGCTCTGGATAGGTAATGCCTTCTTTAGCTGACTGATTACGAGTGTTATTAACCCTTTACGTAATGTTGCCTACCCTCATTTCCTCAAGGCTGTTCATTCCGTTTGAAAAATAGACTGCGAAATAATCTCATTATCGCGTACATGATTTCCTCTGATAGTTTATCTACTACGTAATGTACACTTGTAATATGGACTTATTGCTATAATTAAATATATATATATAATATTAAGGAATTTTAAGATTTTAGGACTACATAAATATAAAAATTGATGGAAAATCAAGATATAAGTAGAATGTTGAAATAAATTCTAAACTTTTGTGATTTTTATTATAATATACAGTTATTTCTATTGGATATAAATTATCCTATATAAAAATCTAATAATTTGCTTACGTATTCGCGGAAGATATTAAGTAGTTTCACCTATCCAAAAGTCAAATTCCAATATCGAGCCTCAGACATGAACGTTATTTACGTTACATCGAAATTCTTCAAAACAAGCTTCCGTGTATCGGAGGTCAAGCATACTTTACGTCTCCGCTGTCGACAGCAAAATTCATTGTATCGCGAACATTTTTTTCGAGATGGCGAGCGTAACTTTGCGGAACGTGTGGCGCAACTCATCGATTTATCCCGAGCGTTACGTTACAATAATGGTAACGAATAAGAAGCAGCTTATGACTGTCGAGTACCGTAATTAGAAATTTCACGGCGCATAACGATCTATTCTGCTCGGGAAGAAACCGCGCGCTGCCTGTACGATGTTACGACAACAACGAAATCGCTTTCGCACGACCCAGAGGAATAATCGGCGCTCACCTGTACGCGGGAAAGACCGCGGTACTCGGAATATATACGTAGGTACACGAAAGGTGAAATCCCGCACGGGGAGGCTTGGCCCAGGTCGTGCGAGACCTGTTACCAGGCCCAAGCTGCATCCGTCGGACCCCACAAGTCCTTTCATCCCTCTCTCCGAAGGTTGCAACCTGCACTTCCCACGGACGTCCGGTCCAAACTCGAAGGATAAAGACGAGCTGAATGCGGCATATGCGACGTTCGCAATCGAGCGTGCAACGTCGCACGTCACATTTCGAGAATCTCTTATATATTCTCCTTGTGTCCCCGCTGCGCAGGATCGATCCTTACCTGAAAGCACGCTCGCTCGCGCGCGCGCGCGCAGATGTTCCCGAGATATCCTACGGAATTTTCCTCGCGAGTTGCCTTAGAATCGCTGAGTTAATATTGAATTATCTCCTTGTTGATAGATTGTTTCACTTCACTATCCGCTTAATTTATTTTCCTTCGTAAAAGATTGGGAACGTGACTTGAAAGTGTGCTAATAAGAAATTATATCGTGTTCAAGGATAGCGATTCCGAGATAGTTCGTATATATACCGGGGCTTTCCATCCCCGTTACTATTTCTTAAGTTATTTGTAAGTAAATCGCATTTAATCCTTCGACTCGGGATTATTTCATAGATTACATTACTAATCTCATTAATCGCAGATTCACGTACTCATATATGCACGATCGAGAAATTCGATTCGGGTCGTCGGCTGACCGATTTCCCGCTGTTTACCCCGCCATCGCGCCGCTTACTTTCTTCGAGGATGATCGAGGCGCGTTCGTGACACGATAATGCTATCATTGTATGGAGGCTCGTTGAGGATGACGCGAGGAGACACGGGAACGCCGTTTCAGGCCCGGGCTAGTAAAATCTGAATACGCGGAGGCTGCCTCTCTTGATATGGCTTGACATGAAGACAATCGCCGATGATTGCCGTTAAGGAATATAATAGGACTGCCTGTGAACCCCACCGTTCTCGAGATCTCCATCTCCATCGTCGGCGCAGCCTTCCTGATGTGACCTCCGCCTACCGCGCGATAGGAACGCGCAATTTCATTCTAATCGATCGTACGCCTATCCACCGCTTCTACGCGCTGGTTACTCGATGTTGATTTAACCACGTGCCACGCCGACAAGAGTGAGCGAATCGTAAAAAATCCTTTTCCATCATTCATACACGGCGAGACTTTTTATGGCTTATGTTTGGACGATTACGTAATTCATTGGGTGATTAATCTTAGCATCATTGAAAGCTTAATCGAGGAATTACTGAACTGTACGACATGATGATAATAGTATTATAAAAATTTTTTGATACCTTATACGTGAATAGCCGGCCTTTTAATTGCGCTTTAATTATTCCTCGTTTATTTAGGAAATTTTATATAATAGTTTGATAATTGAAAGATTTTAAATAATCTACTATGCAGCATGCATCATCGCTGACTGACTAAACACTCCTAAGTTACGTGTAGAGGTCATCGACCTGTATCCCTCGTGCACACGGGGATAATATCCACCGCATTCTCATTGGGCACTTTTTATCCAGCTTCCGGCTCGGGGTCCCCCGTGTACACGGCGTCCGGGCACCGGAAGCGTTTAGGCCTCGTCACGCTTGTTTTAATTACGCGAACAGGCTACGGTCGGTCCTTCTTTCTTGTCTGCGCGTACACGCACACGCACGTAGCTCACGTCGGCCGTGAGCCGACAGTCGGTTCGACACCTGGCACCCTACAGAAGAGAATTAATTTTTCGGATTAGCTTATCGCGCACGACCTGCTAGCGACTTCGCGGAGAACGGGGTTAAGACCGGCTGAGCGGCTTTGGGTTAATGAGGTTCTCCGGAAGGTGACGAAGCTACACGCCGCCGGCCGGTTATTATTCCACGTAACGCGCGTGTGCTAATTGAAGAACCGCGCCCCAGGGAAGCTTTGAGTGCCGATAATATCGCGCCGATGCGCGATTGACACGAATCGCGATCGTTGCTGCAGTAGAAAGTAGCGAATACTCAAGTGTGTCGAGAAACACTCTCGATCAGCAGACGTTGACTTGTACATATATTCTTGAAACGCGAAACCTCGTTGGAAAATGGATATTTTTTTTTGTGTCGAGAGAGCGGCATGGAATACAATTTTTTGATATCGCATAGAAAGAATTTACTTTATGCGTGCTACTTCTCTATCTGCTTCATCGGCACGCGAAATTCCATCGCGATTCTTAACAAGCTATCCGACTTTAATGACGGCAGTTCTACATGCGGTTTACTTTCTTGGCGATGCGTTTAGGAGCCACGAATCGGTTCGCGTAAACCAGCAATCTCCGCGGGGTGGCTCGCGTGCGGCCTCTTTGTCATCTGGTCACGATCCTCGCGTGCACATTAGCGCGGATATTACAATTAGCATTTTTTTTCGACGCTTGTACGTTACGTGCTTTATCGGCCGAATAAACAGCCGTAGAATATTGGCCACTAAAATTTCGCTTAATTATTCCCGGAACGAACTCCACCAGAAGGCGGAGGGCCGTCATTTGTCAACTGTCGGAGAAGAGAAGAGGAAGAGGAAGGTCGGATAGGACGAGTACCGGCGATGGTAGCGGCGTACCAAGAGTAGGGTGGCAGCGACGGCGAGATCCTCGGGCCAAGACAGTATTTTCGGATTAATCGGTCGTTTATGTGCCGCCGGTACGAAACCGCGACTGCGTATAATCTACCTTACGACGCGCATTACCGGTAAATCTCGCGCTATGGCCGTAAACGGCGATGGCACTTTGATTGCTGGAATCCTGGAGATTAACCTGTTCCGCCAGCGTACGCGCTTCGGCACTAGCCTCCACCTGCGTCCGATCGCCGCGCGCCTGTGTATGCGTGTGCCTGTGCGAGCGTAAAAGCAGCGTGATCGACGATTGCCGCGGGCGAGGATTCACGATCGACGTGATCCTTGGGAGCTTTCGCGGATCTTCCAAGCACGTAAACATTTAACATTATCTCCGCGATATTAACCGATACAAGGATTTATTAAACCGTTGCGCAAAATTGCAAAATAAAAGTTTGTTAAGTCCCGAAATTACGTATGCCAATTTCTTGGGGGACTAGTGTTTAGCGATTTAAACAGAATTGCTCTCGAAATACTGATGTTTTTTTTTCACGGTAATTTATTCGCATGAAATCGTGCATCGTATTTCGCGCTTATTCAAGAATCCTACACGTCTTTCTTCGGGAAGATACGAAGCGGTAGCCTGAGAACAACGGAGAGAATTTTCACGAGATCCACCCGCAAACTGGCTTCGTTGGTTTACCACAAAAGCGAGTGAAAATCGATGAAAGAAACGACTTAGTCGAGCGAGTGGATTATTGCGGGCGAGTCAATCCAAGTGTGATTAATATGGCCCTACCTAGGAGCGCGCATCTTACGTCGCTTTTTTTTTCTTGTTCTATCATTTCTAGAATGTCTTGTGCCTTCCCTCGCGGTACTATCCGTTTCAGGTTGCATTGTCTTCGTCGGGCTGCGCTGTCTATTTGCACGCGGGTCCTTTGAGAAAGCCGCCGCCACTTTTTCATGGCTACCGCTGTGTTAAACTAAGCGAGAGAGGCATCCTTACCGCAAGGAGGAAGCTTGGGTTCCCGTGCTCGCGATACACGGCGCGGTACACCAGATACGCCCGGATCCCTGTTTTCAGGTCGGCGTACGGAGGTCAGCGCGCGCTTTGTACCAAGTGTGGGTTAAGTTACGCGAGCACCAAACTCCGCGAGCGAGGCTTTTGTACCTTTTCAAGCTAAAAGCGCGCCGTGGTAGTCGCCGCGCTCCGAGATCGGGTGAACCTTCGAGACGCGCAATCATGAGTAGTCGATGCGTTGGAAAGTTTACGGCGCGTCAGTAGGAGGAACTTTCACGAGCAGCCCGCCGAATGTTGTCATCTTTTGTACGTCCCATTTGTGGCACTGTGAAATCCAATATCATTAAATCCGAATATATATATGTAGGTCAAATTATACGCCATAATTTTAAGGTACTTTCCGATCTTTGTGTGGTGACACAATGTTCACGGTGTGGAGAAATGTCGCGTAAAAATAACTCTTTCGGATTTTCTTGTCCTCTGCGTCACGCGCGAGGACGGCCAGGGGCTAAACACAAAAATGATCCCACGGTCCTTTGAAACGGCAGCATCCTTTATTACGAGACGTTTGATTCAGTATCACGCCTCACTCGTACGAATCTCCATAGTCCTTTTCACAGGACATAAGACGTTTAACATATGAAAAAGTCTCCCGTAGGATGAATGGCGCTGCGCCGCTTTTGTCGGAATTGCTTCTTTTTCTTTTTCCTCTTCCTCTTCTTCCTTCTCTTCTTCGCCTCGAGCAGACGACAGGTTCGCGCTATCACGTGGGTGAGGTCACGCCCGGATATACGTCGGCATATATGAATGTTTATTACTGTTCTACCTGCGATCTTTCAATGCTGTTTCAAAGTTTCTTTTACTTTGTTTTGGCATGAACGATAATTGTGCCATTATATATATTACTTAGCGCAATAAATATGATGTATAATGTAAAAAATAACATGAAATAATACTAATGGCCTAAAATTGTATCCGAACGAATTTATACGAAGCCGATCTATTTTTCAATTTAATACCTCGGAAAAAATAAATCTTTATTTCTTCAATATGTGTGTAAAGTGTTAAAAAACAAAAAACAAATTTAATTAAAATTTTTATTCGGGTAAATGAGAATAACTTGTTGACGCTCATTATGCAAAATTCAAAAACTCTATTCAGGTGTAAAAATAATTCGGTTATACGAGCGTGTCTTTGTCCTGCAAGGAGGAACCCATTATCCGCGAACAAAGTTTTGTTCGTTGCTCGTAAATTTGCTTGACGCTGCTGTACCACCGGCGGCGGCTGTAACATGCGAATAAAGTCGTCATCGCGTCTCAACGTCCACTAATCCTTCCCCACTCGGGGGACATCGAGTGTGCGAGGATCGACTCCGACAGGCCGCCGAGACGTTCGTTGCGAAAAAGCCGATGCCGGTTCCTTTTTCGAGGCCTCGCCACTTGACTCGTGCACAATGCGCCGACCGTCCCTTCCCCCTCGTTTGTGCCCTTTCAACCGCGTCGATCCACGAGCTCCGCAACCCCTAATGCGGGTTCATTATTTTCGTGTTCGGGACGCGAGCATGTAGATCGCGATCAGAGCTCGAGGATTTTGGGGTGGTCGCGCGGGGTGGTATTTTTCTGCACGGCGGATCAAAGGGAACGGAAAACGGGAACACGGGTGGACAAGTGGCTCGCAAGCCCTTCTATGAAGAAACGGAACGTCAACGGCCATCTAATTGGCACTCTGGGATGCATCTTGATTTTGTTCAGATTCAATCATTCGACATAATCTGAAATTCGAAGCGCGCAATGGTTTCTCATATAATGACGATATAAAAATTAACAAGTGTGTATATGTATGTCATATCTTTTCCGAAATACAATCATGACTGAAAAAAACGAGGTAATATAAAAAATAAAAATAGTAAAATGGAGTCATTCTTTCTACATAGACGCGAGATTAAAAATATATCGATTCTGATATTCTTCAAACGTTTTAACGTTTTAAGCAAACGATAAACAAGATAACTAACCTTGGACGGGCATCCTGGGTATATATTATTTTAATTTTAATCGGTCATATTTATGCAGAGTAACGACATGAGCGACAAGTCGTGCAACAATACGTAATTCGATAGTCCAGATTAAGCCACAAAGATTTAGAAGCAAAGCGCACAAAGCGACAAATGTGTCACGACAAAAAGTCCGCGCGCCCCTCGGTCGCGAAGCGAGGAAACTACCCCTGACGTGCATAATGTCGTTCCAGATCGTACGGAGACACGATAACATCTTAACGGTCGCGAGCGTCAATTCTCTCCGTCTCGCTCTTGGTGGCCGGCAGAAAAGAGCGGCGGTAGTAAAAAGCCGCACTAACAATAGTCAAGTGTCGTGATTTGTGCCCGGCTGCGGAGAAGTATATGCCACCATCCAGTCTTAATTAACCCTCGTTCCCACGTGACTTCTTACCAGGGGGGGGGTTCCTTCGCCGTGTAACGTACTTTTCTACGCTCCGTTACACATTGTCAAAGGGCCCCGATTCCTGTCCCCGGATGAACATAACCGAATCACTTGCCACCCCGTCACCTGCGCTTCAACGTCTTCCAAGGAGAATATCGATCGTCATTAAACTGAAAATGGCCGAAATAAACCGAGATATCGAACGATTCGTTGCTTTTTTTCATTTCTTTCGAATTGTTTTCTAATTCCATTTATTTCTTAGACTTCGACAAGTTCACGTGCATGCATTAGCGTTCGAATTGATTCAACTTTTTCGTTTTGCGCCAGCGGGGGTGCCGATTATTAGTAATAATGTCTAGCCTAACGCGATATCCCGAGTGTTGTCCGTTCATTATTCTGACGAGCCGTGCTCTTGCGCGTACACTTTAATGGCTCAATATACCACTGTGCGTGGCCTCACCGGTCGTACATCACGCTCAACGCCGCGCGCGAAATTATGTTCTCCTCACGTAACGCCGATATTGTTTCCGCGAATGGTGAGAAATGCCCCGATGGCGTTGTAACGCCCCACAGCCCGGCGGGGTTAACTGTCCATCACAACCTAGGAATAATGGTAACTATTAGCTAAGTACCGCCTCGTGCCAAAGAAACGAGCTCACCGATCGTTCGGCTTCTCTTAAGCATCCGCTCGGTCTGTTTTTCCTCACGTTTATAATACCAAATAAAGAGATGGACACGTTTCGCCATTCATCTGACTGATGGCGTTCATGTTATTGCATACAGAAGCATAAGTATAGTAAAATATTTAGGTCAAAAAGAGAAATTATATTATATTAAGTAAAAAAATACCAATTTTGATCATTTATTCTATATATGTTACTTACTATAGATAAAGGAGATAATTCATTTCACATTTCCTTTCTGTACATTGATATTGACTCTTCAAACCACTGATTACCTTATCGCAATTCGTAATTGACTCTTACACTTTACCGGTAACATCCACATCAGCGTTCTCCACCAGCGCCAATTACGGCGAGCCAAATTTTTGCGTAAGCCACCCTTACTCGAGCAATGCGCCGTATTCAGTCACGTATCTTCAGGTAGAACCGACACGCACGTCATGAGGATTAATGACGACGAGGGAACGGAACAATCAGTCGGCGGACGACTTTTAAAAGCCGCGGCGGCGGCGACGGCGGGAAGTGTTCCTTCGTGATTCTCGTTAAGTCCTCCCCGTTGCTTAATCCGCGTAACGGTGCGCCGCGCCGGCGAACGTCGTTACGTCAGAGATTTCGAGATGCCTAGCGCCGGACTATAACTAGCTCACAAGCTAATATCTCGCAATGCGGCAGGTAATGCGCGGGCGATATATGTATTCCCCCAGGTACGCGCAAACGCGAGACGGGGGACAGGGGTCCTGGTAGGCGATATGCGGTAGGAAAATGCGTTTCCGGGCAGGTACGGGACTTATGACCCCAAGCAGATGAGGTGCTGTCCCGGCCTGTAATCTCGCCTAACAGGGGCCACCGAGTCACCAGCAATCCTGACTCGGTTTCGAGCCGACTTGGCTGGCAGCAGCCCTCTCACCGTTGTACCGTGCCCCGGCGTGCTCTCTCGCGGAATCGGATAATGGAAACCCCGTGTTAGCACGTTCGATTCCACGGACTCCCAGCTAGTTTCGACCCCATGGGAAGCCGGCCTGAAATCAGTAGCCGTGCGTGTTTGTCCTTCGCCAAACGCCCGTCGCGCGGAATTTCCAATTGTAATTTCATACGAGAGCGCGCGCGCGCGATTTGCGTTTCGCAATTTTAATCTCAAGTTTGCCGGCGAGTTTACATCAGGGATCTCTTCTGATTTATACTTTCCCCCGCACGAATCACTGAAATTCTACTGTTTACATTGCGATATTGACAGATTCGGCGATTTATATTTATCTTTTAAACAAGAATGCTTCTGATTTACATGGCCAAATTTAGTAAGTAGAAAACTTTCCATTAATCTCCTTATTATTTTTCGTTGGGAAGGCTGGCGGTGGCAATAGCGTATCCATCGTGATTCGTTCGATCTCGAAGAACAATTACAGGAGGCAGTAGTCGTTAGCCTATGCCCCCGCGTTAGTATGCGCTCCGTCACACCTGACTGGCCGCGTAGCATACGCGGTGCCTTCGCCGCCGACAGCGACTCGAGTAACGGCCGGCCACGGCGAAATATCCTCTTACTTACCCCGCCGTGCGATTTCGCAACGTCTTCGCCGGATTAATAGGAAAGAAAGATGTCGAATTCCGCCGTCTGGGATCGCTCTCCGTTCGATGACATGCCGATCTAGGCCCCCTGCGCCCACGTGAGGATCCTCGGATCGATCGGCCGCCGATGTATATTATAGGTCGAGTCACTCTCACTGCCAATCTCTTCTGCGGCGATAAAATTCTGCGACTTTCTAGAGCACGGCGCGCGTAAACCCCGATTACATCACCGACAGTCCGCTCGCCGGCTCTTCGTCGTTACTCGAAATATCATTCGAGGAACGTCAGTAATTTCAAAAGAGCTCTCGATATCTCGAACGGAATAAAAATAGTACCATCTGGCAGACAATGGAAATCCTAGGTGTAATAATACGCGGTTGTTTACAGCCGTATCGCCAGGATATATAAAATTTTTCGTCGTTACGTCTCGCTCATTGCGCGAGCATAATAAAAAATCGTACGGTTGTATCGTCGATCGAACGATCTCCATACTCACACCGTAAGATTCTTCACCTTATTATTCTCCGACACCCCCTATCGCTCGTTTGTTTAAGATCGCTCGATCGCCGATAGCGGCGCAGAGGCCGGTTATTGATGACCCGAGCGTCCAGGACAGCTCGCGTGCGAGCCGAGCTGGTTTTGGCTTAGGTTACCGGCGATTTGTATGACATTCGATCTCTCGCCCACGCGCGTGGTGCCTCGTACCCTGCACTCGATCTGCGCACTTCCCTAGTCCTTCCGCTCACCCCCTCCGATCGCGATTACTCGTCCTGCCGCTGGCACGCTTTCAAGACTCGCTCGACGGCTCTATTTATTTCTATAATCTACCTTATTTATTCAGAGTTACCCGATGAGACATGTTATCGGTGTTTGAACGTTTATATAAAGTAGCCAATTATTATACGTTTGAAACGATAATTTTACATTTCCTACAACCGTCTGCACACCAATTTCGTTTAATTTCTTTTTAAATGTCCCAAAGAATCTATATCTCAAGGAATGATTAATTAACTTAACACGACGAGGCTCAAATAGAATAACGGGAACTTGAAAAAGAAGTCAGAAGTCCACGAAACGCGGAACGGTCGCAGAATCCGAACGAAACGGACCGGAGAGAGCGACGGGGCCCAGCGAGAAGGGCCCGAGGCAGCAGGGCTCGAAAGGTCCCGCGCGTTCGTGCGCAGGGAGACGAGAAGAATGAACGCTAGCTTGTTCCCGGTTCCCAGGCAATTCTATGAATACGAAATACGAGGTCGGTCGGTCGGTCGAACCGCCGCGGTGCACGCTGCCCGCTTCGCTCAATCATCGCAGACACGCCCGCCATATTGGCTTTGCATAAGGCCGCCCGCGAGCTTCGTATCTCTCTTTTCCTCGCGATGATGCCGGGTCGTGTTAAAGTGGACGTGTACGGCGCATATACGCTCGTACTCGCGCGTGCGACACGCAAAGCCCATTTCTCTTTCGCGAGAAATCACAGACCGCGCCGCGCTACCACTCGCGTAATTATTTTACCTACGCTAAACGACAGGGTGACAATGCAAGCGCCTAAAAAAATAATTTTGATATACGTAGAATCCTTTAAATCTTAGAGAATTTTACTCTTATATTGATTTCAAAAGAATTCCTCTGAAATCAAGAGAAAAATAGTATAAACAAAGTATTTAAGAGAGAAAAATGTATTTTTCACTTTATTGATAAAGGAATATGTTTGCTGTAAGACAGTAAGCTTAGAATATGAGATTATAGAAAAAAATCACGAACGTAACATACTTTTTTGGGTGTATTTTATTCTTTTGAGATTAATATAAGAGTAAAATCCTCTAAGACTTAGTGGATTTCCACGTATATCAAAATTATTTTTTTGGGGGTGGGTGCTGTCGTTAGTCCGTTGAAATATTCAACGCTCGTTTACGCTGAGCGATTGATATTATCACTTGTTTTAGAGGAATAATACTACTATGATGTCCATTTTTACCAATGCAGATTAACTTTAATCTCAGTTTAACTTACTTTTTATTCTTTTCTAATTCTTGGAACTAGAAAGAAATAAAAAGTAAGTTAAACTGAGATTAAAGTATTTAAATTGGTAGAAATGGATATGATTAGCCTATTTTTATAATGACAATCGCGCGAGTTTTCTTTCTTTTTTCTAAACTGTGCGTTCGGACATCAATGTGATCGGCGAAACGTTCCTCTCATCTCCATTCGGAGATGGCTAGCGATCTTTTCTATTATTTACCATATTTGGTAAGTCTTTCAGCTCTACTTCGTGGAAACAAGGACCAAATTTCTGCTCCGCGATCCGGCGTTTGTTTACATTCAGTTCCTCGAAGAACGTCGCGCTCGGCCTAGCTCGAAGTGTCTCGTTTTTTGGTCCCAGAAAGAAGCTCGCGAAGTCGATGCACGTGTTCAGCGACGTCGCGACTACTTTTTTCTCGGAAATGTGTCCGAGGTGTCCTTCCCCTTCCCATAATTTTTCTCCTTCCAATTCTTTCCAAAATTTCGAAAAGCACTTTAGTTCTGTCGCGGAGATCGGAGCGCGAGGACGTATCGTTAATGCTCCGCGACCGCGCGACTCTTCGTCCGTGGAAAGAGAACATCGTACACGAATTCGGAAAGTTGGAAGTGTCGAATCGGGTAACGGGCGATCGCCTCGGTCCTTCTATTACTTTATACCGTGATAGTGATTATATTTTTGAAAAATGATTGTGAGAAACATACAAAGCGCGGCACATTCGATATCTCCAAGCGCGTCGCGATTCAATTCGTTTGCTTAATGCTTGCTTAAAAGCACATAAATCTTTGTTTTCGATGTAAAAATTGATTTTGAGATTTCAAAAGTGATAACTCCAGCCTTGTTCGCGTTTACATTTCGGTTAGTTTTTTCGAAAAATGTACTTTTTCTTGATCCTATTATGGAGATATAAGACTGAGATCGGATTACCTACTCTTCATGAACTCTCGTCTTTTAACCTGTTGAAATTGAATATCGCGGACGAACAAGTGTCAAGCATCAGAATCGTCGTCGAATTAAACAACAGGCGATCGTCCGGCGCGTTTGCTAATCCGCGCGATCGTCTTCGAAATTTTGAAAATCATGTCGTGATAATAATTTAATCTAATTCGTTCGGTCGTTTAGTCCACCTACGGTGTATGCCACTCGAGTGATAGTGGTAGTGCAAGCGTATAGTAAGGTCATTCAAGTGATAGTGATAGTGTAATTGTGTGAAGTGAGGATACGAGGAATTACAGAATGATAGAAAAGGATAGTCGAAAGCGGGGGGAAGTAAGGCAACAGCGACGGCTGACGGCCGACGGCCGACGGTGAATTACGAGGTGAATTACTTGTTGCATTGATGTATCTACATAAAGTAGCACCGCCATTTTAAAAGTGTAAAAAAAATTATTTTTTATTTCATGCTTTGTCTTTTGAGATAAGTGATTTTTACGGCTCAATGTAACACAAACTTATTATTAATTATTTTTTTATTTGACGTTTGACTTTTGAAATATGTGACTAATTTTTACGGCACAATGTAGCATAAACTTACAATTAGCACAACATGACAAAATTTTTATTATTTTTTTAAATAAAATGGCGGTGCTAACTTTATGTACATAGAAAATATTAAGTTAATAAAAGGAGAAGATATAATTTAGTAACGTAATTTAGTACAAATGGGAATTGTAAATCATATATTATTCCATGTTTGTTTTGATAGATTTCCCATTAGAATATGCATTCCTCTTTGCAGAAAGTTATGTCTTTATAATGGCATTCCTTTAACACATATTGTGTAATTGGCGCATATTCATTACTCTAATAAACAACGCGATATACGCAGCCTTGATTTTCGCCCGCGTGTTAGTAATAACAGGGCGTATACTAATAGCGGCAAATTTTTCGCTTGTCGTTTTACGATTAACAATGATCGCTTTACGATACAACTGGTAGCCCACCCTGTCGTCAACGTCCGCATAGTACCGGCTCTAAATTACGCCTTACGTTCACTTAACGATCGCCGCACCGCCGGTGTCATTCCGCATTGTTCGATGTTGTTGCGCGAACGCGCGATGTGTCGCTCGAAAGCGCAAGGAAATTCGATATTTCCTGCATGACGAGCGTCCTTTCCGCATCGTCTATCAAAAATCTCGCCCTCTCCTCTTACCGGTCTCGATGTAGGGCACGATACTCGGAGAGGGTATGGTGGGGATCCACGGCAGACGGGCACGTAACGAAGCTAGCTGTAAATAATGCGGACGGACAATGTTGTGAATTACGGTGATATCAAACCTATAAACGGTATGGTTTTATGTTTGCCGCGACGAGACGCGGCCAACCGCACAGCGCGATCGTTCGCGCTCCGTCGTCGGCGGACCAACCGCGCTGTCACGCCGGATGCTTTTCTTTTCCGTAATTGGTGCTTTCTCCGACGTGCGACTCCTCCGACCTCGTATTCGTCGGAGACCGCCGCTCTGCCGGAATAAAGTCACTTTATTGCTTGTAACGTTACAAAGTGGGACTTTAACGCGCGTCTTTTTACGGTATCTTTACGGGCTTTACGCTGTCGCGACGCCCGCGCCGGTTTATATCGCCAGGGGAATTATCCTCGAATATTAAAGATATTATGGTAATTGATGCGCGTGGCACGCATGGCCAGCTAGCAAATTAACTGTGGATTTGTTATTACTTAATTATTTATTTTTATTATAATAAGATAATTAAATACTATTTTTAGTCTGCAAATAATTGTTTTCATATTAAAATATCATCAATATAATAAATAGCACAATAAATGTCTATACATTGAGAGAAAAATATAGTTACTTTTAGACCAACTATAATTTTATAATATTTCTAACAACAAATATGATTAACTTAACTATATGCATTATGTTAACCATAATGATCATTGGAAGTATTATAAAATTGTGGTTGGATCCAAAAGTAACTATATTTTCCTCAGTGTAGAAATGAGGCAACCGGTAATTACTTGACATTAATTGTGATGTAGAATATCCTTGTCACTATTTTGAATCTTCATATATCTTTTGTCACGTATCCCTCAAAAGAAAGGCTTCTTCATCCTTCGTCCTACGATAGCGCGTACCATCGAACGGGTACCTTTATTGCCCGGCAGGAGTTACGTATCGAGCGTGGTCCGCGTGTCGGGGAGTCGAGTCGGATAAGTCTGCGGAGTGGAGAGAATAATGGAAGGACTTTCTACTATCAAATAGATTTATGGATATCCAGCCGGGTACCTACTACCGAGGTTTATATGGCCGCAAGCACGCCGTCATGCTTTATCCGCCGTTAAGCGTAGACGTCTCGCGGATATCCCGCGCGCAGCGAGAGAGACGAATATGTTTATCGCCCCGCGCGCGATCACGAGGCGGATTGACGCGGGAGGAGCGCGTGAAAGCGGGCCTTCATATTGTTTGGTTACAGCTTTAGGGAAACTCCCTATACTCCGCCGCGTATTTTACGGCACGCCCGGCGAGCGTACTTACGCGATCCCGGAGCAACTGCGGGGCTTAAATTATGGCAGGTGATTATAATGCCATATAACGAGATAATAGCTCGCGGTGCGCAGGTTATCCGATTAGAACCGCGTAAGCATAGTGTTTATTACTCGATTGCGCATAGCTCCGACTGCTATTTATGATCCGTTTTTTTATGAAGCACACTGTAAATTGTATTTCAAAAATCTATTTATTCGCTTTAACGTAACTGTTCGAATGGATTGCCGTGTGATAAAACCGAAAACGAATTATTCGGGTGGAACAATAGAGCCGCGAATATTGACTCTGGAGAGGTCATCGAGATAGTCCATCTCGACCGTCTAGCGGGATTAATTCGACAATGATCAATATGTTTCGTGTACTGTCGCATCCTCGAACTCGTTTGGAGACCACAATCAGTGGTCAATTATTCACGTGGATGACTCGGCAGAAGGGCACTCAATCGTTTGAACGAGATCGAAAAACAACGATACCTATCATCTAATTCTAACTCACGATTCATGGTAGAACAACGTTACGGTAACCGTTATAGGACGATTCATTCTCCGTGAAAATACTGCCGGTACTTGCCAACGAACTCTTTGACCCTTTGGTCAATAAGCCGGTCGTTGATCATCGATTTGATTGAACTTTTGGAATACATTGTATATTTCGATATACATATAACTCATTAAATAAAATGCCTTTATAAATTTTTCATGTGATAGTATGCTCAATATAGCATGTCTCATAATTACAAATGATCTCGTGATATGAAAAGGAATATGTCTTCGGCTATAATTTTGGTCTACTTCACGTGCATGGTAACCATATGAGATGCTAAGCAATCTAAGTCGCGTTCCAGCAATTATCCGTTAGCCAGCTAAACCGGCTAACGTTCTCAGCATCACGGAGGACCTATGTGGAGCCTCGCGTTATCGCGCCACATCTCGATACTTCCGTTCG
Organism: Tetramorium alpestre; assembly: GCA_021460005.1. Lineage (NCBI taxonomy): Eukaryota > Metazoa > Arthropoda > Insecta > Hymenoptera > Formicidae > Tetramorium > Tetramorium alpestre. The sequence continues at coordinate 1,625,642 of JAJVSH010000019.1, read as the reverse complement.
CCGGAGGGCGTAATCCTGCCCTCGATCACTGCACACGATTCGCTCGTCTACGATTACACGATAAAAGTATGTAAACCTGTTCGTGAATTACTTTAAGTATATCGCCTCTAAGAACTTCTTTGGGAAGATCTTTAGTAGAATCGAGTCTCGCAGTCTTGTCGCTACGAGTAAATTTCAATTTTGTTTATGAAGAGATAGAAATATGTATTGAGAAAAAAATGAAATTTGTCTTTTCTTTATTAAGAAATATAAACTCTATCAATAATTTAATATGTAAAGTAAACAACTACAACAGACAGAAAGAAAATCTGGAAGTCAAAAAATATTGTATATAAAATTATTTCATATTTTAATGTTGATAATGTTTCGTAAATTTGTTTAATTAGTATTAAATTGTATCTTTTAGTTCTGAGTTTTAAAACCTTTTTAAAAAGTTGCACAGCATAATCTGCTTTTATAATCATCTCTGTTGAAAATGGCAAAAACTTTTTTTATTCACAAATCACTATATCATATCAATATATTTAATTTGATAAGCATTGAAATATATTATCTACAGATGCCTAAAATGTTTCTATATGTTTCTATGTTTCAATATTGCATTTATTTAACGTACTATTATTTTGGTTGCAAGATTAAATACATGATATAATAAATAATAAAGTAATAGATGGGACATGTTTTGATCAGAGGTTGGGCGTTACATCGATACATCACGCAAGAATAAAGAATATAAAAGAAAGAGTAACGTCAATGCGTAAGTGCCCTGCCAATGTTTGCCCATTTTCCAACTGTTTATTCTCAAATTAACCTTCCATGCATGTACAAACGCCCGCACGGCGTAACGGGCGCGCGTGGCCGACGCGTGTCACCTGTCTGTCACGGTTCGTGAGTGCACGCCATTGCCACTTTCGTGGACACCCTCCACGGTGGAGACATGGCCGACTGACCCCCAAGACCTGCTGCTGGAGGTATCTTCTCCGTTGATTGTTTCGCATACATACATATGTGAAAATATCAGAATTTTCAGGCAGGCATCTTTACGTTATAAATCTCATATAAATTATAATAGAGAATTATATCAGTCGCGAAAATCGAAAAAACAAATAAACGCGATCTTAAAACTTAATTATTATTACAATTACTGTGAGCAATTTATGATTTCAAACCTAAATATCAAAATATTTTAGTTTTTTTTTAGATGAATAAGTTATTAAATTTATATAAAAAGAAAATTGATAAATATTTTATAATATAATTATATTGTATAAGATGAAATAGCTTTTTGAAAATTATGACAGATTTTATCACTAAAATAATCGTTAAAAAATTGCGAAGCGCCACTATTTGAAACTGGCGAAAGGATAAGACGAAGGGTTGTTTGGCGTCATATGCCGAGGATTCACGCACGGTTGGCGGAGGTGTGCGCCGTCTTGGGGGCTGCAGGTGCAGAAGGTGCTCCTTTAGCGGATTCATGCTTGCGTGATTCTAGGAGCCTGCAGATCCTCCACCAGCAACGAGCCCTCCTGGCACGCGTTTCTGGCCGCTGGTGTTCCGTAAACATATGTGAAGGAATCATGCTCGACTGCGCCGCCTTGCCACCCTGCAGATATCCACCTCTTGGTGGCGGCCGCAGGTGGTGGTGCACCTTAAACCGCCACCTCGAAGCAGGTTTTCAGGAAATATCCTGCGATGTGTTCATGCGTACAAACTTCAACTTAATGAACGTTTTAATATGACTTCATTATCCCGTGTATCTTTTTTTATTAATTTTTCTCATTCTCTTTATGTAATTCTTTATCTTTCTTACTTCTAATTACTCTCGTAATACTATATTTCACTGTTATAATAAGAAATAATTTCTACTGGATTTATTAGTAACTTAATATCGTGTTGTATAATATTAAATATCTGTCCTTCTCTACGTGAAGAATTAACGCATTGCGTGAACATTACAGAAAATATGGATGGTTATAAATAGTCGTCGGTGGACTGTAGGAGGCTGCACAAACGCAAGACATTTTTCATACGATCAGATCCTGGCGATATCTCGACGGTATTGTCGGCCGGCATTTTTGCCGGAGGGTGAAAATCGCAAATGTAAATCGTCACCGGGTTGCATGTTGATACCCACGCATTCGGATGTTAAATGTAGAAGGATTATGGCGGTCGCGCGCGTCACAGTACCGATATTTCGAATGTATCGACGGCCGACATCAGTCGGGGTGGGGTTTACAGAGGTGTTCTGGAGATGCTGAGCATAACGGAACGGCGCGGATTTGTGCATCAAGTCTCGAATCGATCTCACTTTTTTCTCGTCTTTTTTACTTTTTGTTCTTTTTTCTTTTTGTTATTTTCTTCGAACGGAAGTGCGGCTGATATCGGCCATATTCAACGATGAAGGGTAAATGTGTAGGTAATACGCTACCCGTATCGTCGTTATAAAAAAGAAAACGTAACGAGACACGTTGAACCGCCGTTGGCAGGTAGCGGGACGATCCTCAAACACAGGAGCCCCCGTGGGATAAGCATACAAAAGTCATCGCTCGGAGTCAAATAATAAAATTAATTCGTGTGCTATGCGCATTATCGCATCTGCCCATTATTATTATACGGTTGATGCGGTTTATAAATGGATACCATTTCTTAAATTCCCTCCTTTTGTCGAATGAGTCAAATTACATTATATATTCATATTTATGAATTAATATCGTTATATATGTATATACTAATACAAATGATATGATTGCAATTTTAATATATTGAAAAAATTTATAACTTAATTAATAACACTTAATCGATTTTATGAATTAATGACAATTATTTAGAAAGTAGGAAATTTCTGGTTTCGGCAAAAAGAAGAAAAAAAATTTATCTCTTGCATTTTTTCAAAGTGGACGAAAGCGAGGTATTCTCGTCTCGTAAAGATATCGCGTAGCATCAAAACACTAAAGAATTCAGCACAATTCGTCGTCGTCGGCGAGATTGTGCCGCCGTGACGTCGCTCTCATTTTAAATTCCCATGCGGCGGCGACGCGAAATGGTCGGCTCACGAACGAAGCTCGACAAAGAGTCGTCGTGAAACGCTTTGAAAAGTGGAGCAGCAGCTCCCTTTTCTCGCGAGCGAGGTCAAGAGGTCTCGCGCTCCCTTTGTTCCCTTTTTCGTGGCGGTGCTTGTCGTGGGGCGGTAAGGGGGGGAAGGCCCGTTGAAATCAGGTGTCGCGCGCGGGTGTGTTGCCGGTACCTTTCACCATGGTAACTATTGTTTCGCTCGACAACGTACGTTTCGTGGCTTCGCGTGGAAACCGCGTGGACGCACGTTTCCGTGTGCGTGCGCGTGTTTGCACGGCTGCGTGCGGTGACTACGAGAGCGAGTGCATCGGCACGCGCGCAACGGCGCAGGTGCACGCAGGTCGCACGTCGTTGCGCTGCAAGGCATCTACCCGCACGATTTCTAAGATAACGGTTGACATTCGTAATTATCGACTCTCCTGAGCAGATATGTATTCTTTATGAAAGCGCGCGCGCGCGCGCACCGCGTAGCAAGTAACGCTCTAACAGGTAACACCCTGGTGGCGTATCCGCGTAGATATTTCTGCATCTGTCAGGTTTCGTTAGAATTTATGGTAGACGCTATTAGCGTACGGCGGCAGCAACATTGTACGCAACATTGCGAGGGAAGCTACCGGCACGATCAACCCATTAGCGTTAACCGTGTAATTCGAAAATAATTTATCCGCTTCCTTATTATCCGCACTCTACGCGGCTGTTATTATTTCACAGTACGTGCAGCCATTCTGCCGGCTACATTATTATTACAGCCCGATTATACTACGTGCTGCTGAGGCTCGCGTGCTTATCAATCTTCGTGATAAAGACGGCATTAAATTAGACTCAATTATTGTTACTATCTTATACGCTGCTCTATTATTACGCACATGTCTTTAGAGTGCATTGTCAGCCTTAACAAATCCGATATCAAATCAGACTAATTGACAATATTATTGTTACGCGTGCAAACTTTTTTTCACTACACTCGTCAGTTAATATACTCTCTCTTGCAAATTATACCTTGTAATATTATAAAAAACGATTTTTTTCTACGTTCACGTTTCTGTGTGGCCTCATCTTTCCCAAATAATTGTGCTGACTAAATGAACCCGAGATAGCTTTATTTTGTACCCCTCCGCTCAATTTTCGCCGGACACGCTCACGAATTGAGATTGGTAGCGCAATTATCGATTTCAGCACAATCGTCCCGTTAACGTCAATTATCAAGACTCCTCGGTTCGAAGTAAAGCGAATATAGGCGCGACCGGTCGCGTGGCCGGCACGCGCCTTCATCGATGACAACTTCCGCCCCTCCTTCCGGAAGTCGTGCCGAGTGTCGACGGCGCAACTGCCCTGTCTGCATTCTAGATGCACCCGCCTCTACGTACGTTGAGCAAGTGGCTGTCAACATGTGAGCAAAGTGACGTCCAATACGTGTACGCAAATATGCTTTCATGCCTTTGGGCGTGTACGCGTTCGTTTACCTTCCTTTGTGATTGCTTCTAAAGTCGTGTATGCATCTGTAATAACGGAATAATTTTTATACACTGAAAAAAAATTCTGGTTAAAAACGGACGAATCAGAAAAATCTTGTAGGTTGATCAAATATTCTGGTTATTATAATATGAATTCTGGTTATTATACCATAAATTATTGAGTTATATAATGTATTGAGTTTTATTATAATAATCAGAATTTCTATTATAATAATCAGAATATTTGATCAATCTTACAAGATTATTTCGATTTATCCGTTTTTAACCAGAATTTTTTTTCAGTGTAATAATGTTGAATTTCGATGGAGAAACAAATTGATCTAACAGAAAAATCTAAGAAAGAGAAATAATTGTTCGGTATTATTTCTTATGAAAATTTCAAGTAAAAATGTTTGTATAATAATGTGAAGAAAATTAGAGATTAATTTTTGCGGCTTAGATATTGAGCTCAGCTTCCGGTTAGTTTTTCAGTTTGGTACAGTGACTGAACTGTTGCTTTCTGGTGCAGCCAAGATTGTCGCAACCGTGCTATCTGGTTGCAGCAGGATCGCGAGTGCATTAAGATCAAGATAGCGCTTATTTACGCATTCCAAGATGGTGGCAGGTGGGCCGTCATAAAAGTTAACTTGTAAGATGATATAGTGGCCGACCGATGCTCCAGCACGGGCGCAATGCGGGAGCTGTGCCGTAATAAACGCCGTTTTATTGTGTGACCCACGGTGTCGCTGCCCTTTCGTAAATAAAGAGGCGCTGCGAGAATTTCGACGTTTTTACGCCCTTATGTATAGCTAGATCATAAATCTCGATAAAATGTGGAACTAAGAAATTGAACGTTTTGTCACGACCCTTACATCGAACTGCATGAATCAAATGTCGCTCTATAACGCCTATTGCTTGAGATTCGTTGCTAATTAATTATTAAATTAAAATTATAATTTTATCTTAAAAGCTAATTTTTTATGCAAAAAGATATCCACGTTCACTGGATACACTTTTGCAGTTTGCTGTACGACATACGAAGCAACTTGTATTTTTAACGGGACTCAACCGTGTACGAGGGACGCAAATTCGACTTACACGAGTTACGACACGGACGACAACTCGTTTTCGAGAGTGCGAGTGCAGAGAAAAAGGGGTCATTGACCTGTGACACATCCTTCGACCATTTGGGCATTTCAAGGACAAAAGTCGACCTCCTTCGCGATCTTTTTCCTGGTTTCTTCCTGGCCCGTCTACAATTTAAAAACGCTCGTATGCGCGCGACTCTCTTGTGCCAAAAAGAAAGACAAAGACTCTCCCATCCCACTTTGCTCATCCCGAAAAAGTGCTGCGCGAGAAGCCGCATATATCGCGACCGGCTAATCTAAAAATACTGAAGTCGACCTTTCCCGCGGCAAGAGTGATGGCCCCGGACGACTGCTAAATCAACGGTGAGATTGAGATGCAAATGCAGGCTCACGCGTTCTGCAGGAGGGGGGGAAAGGGTGCGTTACGGAGAGAGAGGAAATGAGATGGCGGGGGCGCGGGAGGAAAGAAGATGCGAAGCGTCGGGGACGACGCTGCAAGAGATGAGAAGAGAATGCAAAGAACGAGAGAAAACGTAGATGAAGGAGAAGGGAAGAGCGAGATAGAGAGAGAGAGAGAGAGAGAGAGAGAGAGAGAGAGAGAGAGAGGGGCAGAGGGAAAGGGAAAAAACGACGTCGCGATAGCTGTGCAATTCGTGCAATTAACATTTATAATGTCTCCATCCGGCGGCGCTGACAGGGCAGGCAAATGGTCGTGCACATAAAACGCAGAATTTAACGCCGATAATTCAATCCGGCCACGATTGTGCGCCGCCCTCGCTCTCTTCGCCCCCTTCATCCCTCCCCTCTTTTTTCTACCGCGCTGGTGAAATAACTTTATTGAATTTTGCGCGTTCCAGCCGATCTCGCAATAACTCATGCGCGATGTACACAGGACCCGGCCGCGGAACCAGCCGATATCGCGGGACCGATCTACCGCGACGAGCGAGTGTGCGTTCTTGCGTGCACTTGTGTCCGCGGCCGCTTATACGACACAGAAAATGGAAATAAATCGTGCGGTATCTCGCCGTATTCTCATCGGTGTCATCAGTGTCACGGCCTGTTCTGATCAGATAGATACTGGAATGAACTGGTACTGATATTTTAAAATGATGAATGTGTTGTCGCGGATAGAGCACTATAGAGTAACTTTTTGAAGAGAAAAAATTGAATATAATGACGTATAAATAAACTGATATAAATATATAAATATACGAAGAATAGTATATATAATAATAGTATATATAATCAATGAGACAAAATTATGATAAGTAGCTTGATAAGTATATCTTTTAAATTTTCTAAATAAAAAAGAGATTATCACGTTTTATCGAACGTATTTTCGAACTCAGTTAATGGAAGATTGTCTGATTCTTTATCTCCTATTGGCAACCATTTGCTACGTATTTTCTTCGTTTCCTGTCAAAATAAAATCAATTTATATTTGCTGGAATTTCTCTTTCAGTAAAATTGATGCAGAAACTCACAGATTTTATTATGGTTCCACGGTGATCGATTTTGCAAATTTCGTATTTAAAAAGAATAGTATGTTCCTTATCGCCTATGTACAATATTCTTTCACGTATATCCCTAACAATACGAAGCTCGAAGATTCTTGTAACAACCACGTTCGTTATCAGTCCAATCCATTTGGTTCTTAATAAATCTGAAAATGACGGATGTATAAACAAATAAATTAATAACAATTATAAACCATTAAATACTTTATTAAGTATCGATTAAGTAATATAGATGATTTACCTTCATGAGCTGCGCGATCTATAATCACATTTCCTTCGGTCAACATATCGTCTGCTTTACTGAGAAAATAATAATCACGACCTGTAAAACTTATCTGATTCTTTCCATACCCGACAATTATCTGCAAGCGTTTAAAAATAGCATTTAGAAATTTAACCCATTATTCTTAGTCCATTTATAACTTTAATAATATTCACCCGAAAATCCATTTGATCGCCGGATGTTCGCACGCTATGAAATTCCTTATCGAGCCATTTGGAGTTTGTCTCACTTTTTATCGCGAAATTGTGGATCGGTCCGAGTATTTTCAGAACCGGGACGGAACGGAAACATGTTATCTGTTTCATGAATAACGATGTAGAATGGAATAACTTGAAGTAGATGGTAAAAATTGTTGTAATCTCTTACCTGTGTACTGACTGGCACAAAAATATGTCCAATTTTATATGCGTTTGTGTCAAAGCAATATGGAATATGAGTGTAATCGGATACACCGATTTCTTGAGCAATTATCGGCCCAATAGTGTTCCAAGAGTGAATAATATTTAAATTTTTTGGAATACAAATTCTTCGTTTTTTCTTGACGACTAACATACGCATTTCATCATGCATTTTGACATTAATTAATTATTTTGGTTATATTATTTCTCGTTCGATAAATTAACGTCAATTGTGTATGTTGAATCGTGACGAATATCATGCTTATTTGACAAAAGGATCGATAAATTATATTTTCTGTTCCATAAAATACCTAACTTCTCTCTTCATTAAAATTTATAAATTTAATTATTTTCGACCGATCTTTGATTTTTATTTATAAACATTTCTTTTTTAAATTGTTATCGGAATTTTCTATATCATATGAGAAAAAAGTCAGTCGAGAAATATTCACGGGGATGAGTTCCAAATCGAATCGAGTGATATTGCTGTGGCCGATCGATCACGAAATTCGTTCTTTTGGTCGGCGCAAGTATATCGGTCCAGTCATTTGTAATCATTAGCGGCATTTTACCGTTGGCACCGACGTCTTATTATGTCATTTCGTTTCGTTTTTTTTTTCTCTGCAATGCATCACCGATGTAGATTGTTGTTGTAAACAGTATTCAAGACCATTATTTATTAACGAAGATGAAACACTGAATTATCTTTTATTCAGCCTGGATGAATGAAGTAAAACGTGTGAATAATCGTTTTAACTTATAACAGGATCATGTAGCTACAAGAATGCCGCGTATATATCTTCCTTTATTCTTCTTTTATCTTTGAGACGACATTACATTCGAGTATTTTAAAAGTACGCGGTGTAGTGGCATATTCAATTTAGAATTCAATAAATAAACTGAATTTATGCTACGCAGAAGCATTCTTCATACAATTTTAAAAAGTTATTGGCCAGGTTAGATACAGCTGATTCTGCGACGCAATCCATGTAATAAAGTGCATTACAGTATTGTATCCGTGCAATGGTATTTAATTCATGAAATGCAATAAACACGTTGATATGTGGATCCATCATATCCAGACATGAGCGCGAAATTAGCGTCGCGAAGCAGCCTGCTTCGCAATTTACACATTCCGCGCAGATAGCGTCGAGGCGAATAAAAAAATTGATTGCGATTGAAACACTCGCATTATTCTTGGACCTTGAGGTACAGTATGAGATTTGTGAAGATGACGCAATCGAACCAAAAACATCTGCGTTCGTAGTTCTTCCACTTCGCAATTATCAAATTCTTTTTAAAACTACTCATCTTCATCATTATCTGAAAGATAGTGAAGTGTCGTCGAAATTAGCGCCAATTTCGAATAACTATACAAAATAACTATAAAAAAAATGTTGCGAATGCGCATAAAGATGTATGTCTTTCGTCATGAATTTGATGAATAATTACGATAAAATAATCGCATTGCGTCATCAGTAGCGGTAGCTAACCGACAAGGAGCGAGACGGGCTCCGGGGTAAGCCTTAAATTTCCAGGCCGACAAATTGAAACGGCCCCGGGCCGCATCCCGATATTGCTTATGGTACAAATTTAATAAGGCGCCTGCTGGGGCCACCAGTTACCATGCTAATATCATCCGCCATCGGCCGCGCACAGCTTCTCCACCTGACGCCCGGACGAACGCGAAGAAAAAGATGAAGGTTGGAAAAAAGGGGCAACGGATAGCGGGGCGGCAGAACGCTGCGGAGGGAAAGGGAGGATCGACGGCGACGGCGAAGATGACTGCCACGGATGTGGACGACGAGGGACACGGGGCGACTCGTAACCCGTAATGTTATGGCACTGCCCACCGCGAGAGGGGCCTTAAAGGGCTCTCGTGCCGGGGTCTTTAGTGCCAAATTGGTTATGCGAACGCTTTACGACACGGCGCGCCGATATTAACCGAATGAATTACATAAATTATCTTCAGCGTTACCTCGAGAATGACGACGACGACTGGGCCGAGAAACGCCGAGACTCAACTTTCATGCGCAGGTCCGTGAGTTCTGCGCAGATTCCAGCGCTTCAATTGCAGCACGAGAGAAAAATGCCTCCGAGAGAATTACTCGTCCTCCGCGAGGAAGAAAACGGTGCAGTTACGGTTGCAGAGTTTCCACACGTGTCCGTGTTGCCTAGCAATTTCGAATATATATCTCATAATTTCATTTGCAATCTAAAATTTTATTTCATTTCAAATTTCTTTTAATAACAATTTGCCACTGTAACTGAGTGCTTGCGATGCGACCGAAGAAAATTAATCAGCAACTTTTCCCTGCGCGAATCATCCTTATTTCAGGGTCAACGCATATTACTTTGAAAAGTCACAGATTCCTACACTGAAATTCCGCAGAACTCATCATTCACTGATGCGGCGCATGTTATTCGTGAGCATAACGAGGATAGCGTCCGCACATCACATGCGGTCCGGTCTCATCCCCCGTCATTTTATCATCCGGTGGACTGACTCTTGCGGGGTACCTACCGCACTCGGGATGCGTCTCACGACGGGCAGCAGCGCAGTAATCTCGTGCGTCCTTCGTCATTCGTCCGTACCAAATAAGACGAGATAAAGGGGGGCGTGGGGCGAAGGAGACTCCTTGCAGAGAGGCGGAATCAAGTAGGGACATTTTTATCAGTCGTCGAGTCCTCCGCGGGAGGTCCCCGTACGTGCACGCACGTGCCTACATATTCCATCGAAAATTTCGCGAAGGTTGCACCGAAGGGAACCTCGTTCCTCCAGGTTACGCTCTCGGCAGGTTCGGCGGTTTAAAGTGGAAGTCCACGAATGATGGAAGTGAGGCAACAACGGTCGTTAGATGAAAAATTCAACAGCCGCCTGGAGTGTGGAGGGGTGGACGAATTGGTCGCAGCATGAAGGTGTAAGATAAGACGAAGATGCGGGTCGCTTAACGCGGTTCGCAGGTGAAACGCAAGGGCCGTTGCCACTGCAAGGTGCGTCAACATGTATCAAACAATTCCACGAGGAACCTGCGTTAGTGACGATTAATATTCATATGAATATTTAGTTTCGATAAGATTATTTAATTGGCAATTTAGATAATTACATTTTACAAAAAAAAAGAAAAATTATGACGATAAAAAAAATTGACTAAATTCTTATAAATTAATTTAATTTTAATAAATAAATCAATTTTTTGTAAATTTAAGAATCAGATATCAGATTTGATTTTGAAAAAATTTCGTATTATCCTATTCACATTCATATCGTTCTATTACTGAAACAAAAAATTCTGGATTAAAACAAACACGCCGATTCTCAATATATCTGTCATTCCGATACGCGCTATGCGGACAGTTTCTCCTTCTAACAAGTAAACCGCCGCGAGATTTAATACAGATCCCAGCGAGTTCTTCGATGTATCCCCGAGGGTCTTCTCCTATTTCCGTGCCGCTCTCGCACAGCGGCGCGCGCGAGACGCCGCGCCGCGCCGCATCGCGCCGAGCGCTAGCCGAGAGCAGCGAACAACGTGGCGCGGCGTACAGTCGGAAAATTAGCATACGAGACTGGGATCGAACGAGGTACCCCCGATGTCTCCATCGCTCGTGAAATGGATACCCCATTCCATCGCGTTCTCCTTTCAGGATTGGTTTATGCCCGCGCGAGACTTACGGCCGGGCCGTGCCTCAATCGCCGCTCGGGGAGCCAGTCGACCAGCCCGAGCGCACCGCCTCACCTCACCTTCGTGTGGGTGTTTTACGTGATATTATTGACTCCGACTTTTGCTCTTTGTTGCTCCCCATAATCCTCCGACGAGCGAAACGTCCGGATGCCGCAAGACGTAACGCGCCATACGCTGCGAATGCTAAGCGATATATTCGACGCTGGTTTTTATAAGGTGTCGAGGCACGTCAATGAAATCTGTTATTGTATTCTTGACATCGGAGACTTTTATGCGCAATGGAAACCAACGCTCGTGATATTAATTATTTTTAAGAAACAAAATGTATTCTATGTTTTCAAACGTTAAAATATTGGATGAAGAAGAAATGTTTTGTTAAATTGGTTCTTTTCCTATAAGCTTAATATAAAGAATACGATCTTTTGTTTAGATTAATGTGTTGCGATAGTGAGATAATCTTACAATTAGTATGCGTGCGCCTTGATAGATACTCGCTTGCCTTGCGTTGAAGTCTCCTAGCGTATTTACGATTCAGCATTGAAATCTCTACCCCGTCCGATGCGATCGATGCATTCCAAGCTTGTACCGACGATTTTATCGCGCGGGCGCGTTATCTGCATAGAATGTAATCAACGACGGGCACACGGAGCATCGCGTTAAAAAGTTCAAGTGACAGGGAAGCGATACCGTAACGTGGCAGAGCGACAGAGACGAATGGCGAAGAAATGGGACAGAAGAAGGAAGAGAGGCTACCGACTGGTGAGTTACGGTCTCGCGCGAATGTTCGCCAATTATCTCCGGACGGGTAGCCGACTCTAATTGGACTTTACGCCGGTGGGTGGGATCAGCCATAGTGATTGCAGAAGAAAGAAATGCCTCGTAACGCGCACATCGCGGATACATACCGGACGCACACACACTCGACTCGCTGCCACATCTGACACGTTGTCGATAATTGGCCGAAAGCCGGAACGATTTGCTCCATTAAATCGCACGGCACGAGCTGTCCACAACTCTATGGTCCAATCTGCTCGCTCGAGATGTCCGGTTATGACGACCAACGCGTCGGTTTATTACACATCCTGGTCCGGATACGCGCGATGAAACTATCAAATTTACTTTTCCAACACATAGGCTCGTTTATGGTCGTAGCCGGCGAGGTATATTATTGTGACGTCTATTTATGAACTTTTGTGTTGGATACGGTCGTTGGCTGACGATTATGTTTAAAGATTCGCACTCATTAAAATTCTCATTTAGGATTTTTTAGTTGATTGTTTTCTTCTCTTATTATATAAATTATTATTATTATATCAAGNGCAACAAATCGATGCTTGAAATTATATAGAATGCTGAAATAAGAGATATATATAAATATATAATGACTCTTGACTTATAATATTTATAGAACTATTTACAGAATTATTTACAGAGTTGCAGAGAATGCAGTATGAAAATTCTTGTTCCTTTTGCCGCGTTATCTTCAACTTACTCTCGTCTTTCTCGCTTTCTAACGTTCTTCGCTTTTACGATTGCTCCGTCTCTGATTATACTTTACGGATATAACGCCCCGTGAAACCTTCACGGAAATAGCTGCTGGCATTTAGCGCGAACAGACTCGTTTGGACACTTCTAGTCGATGGGCGCACGACGCGAGTCACTGTGAGATTACGGGCAGAAAATGCAAGGCGGATCGCGGCACGCAACAGGAAAGATAATTAGACGCGCGTTTATGCCGCTGCTACCGGCGCACGTGCTACAAAATTAATGCCACGCTCGCAATCCGCAAATAGTCTAAATGGTTAGCGGATGTTCCTGCTGTTATCATCGTGGATAAACGTGGTGCAACTTTATCTACACGTTTGTTTCTCTATTTTATAGCAGAAGAAAATGTGTATGGATATGAAATATATTATTATAAACTTATTTTTTTCACAAAAATATGACTTATAAATATAACTTCTACTTTTTAATTTGAATTAATACAAGTTATAAAAGTAATCTAATTGATTTTCTATAACTATTTAGAAACGCTATGTTTAAAAGGAATATCAGACACACGGTATGTGTACATGCGTGTAACGAGATCGCTGCGATGAACGGGAGACGTGTGCATGGGACGATGGGCAACCGAGTGTAGTGGAACCGGGTGGAACCAATCCTTCGCTTGTTTTTGCTCCGACTGACTTATCGATATTGGCACGTTGTACGATCGTGTATGTAACTACTCTCGAGGGAGAGACAGAGTGGTCGATAGGAAAGGGGTCAGGGGAGACGAGGGAGAGAGCCGTACGGAGGCGCGGGACTCAAGGAGGATAAACCGGCACGACTGAATTATTGCTAAGTGAGGGTAGAACTTTGACCGGCGCCCATTGTGTGTGCGGGCGCGTGTGTGCATGCGTGCTGCGTGCACGCACTTTCGCGAGGCGACAGTGATGACCCGGATGACCGACACCGAACTCGGACACGCGCGCGAAGAAAGCGTCTAACTGAAAATGTCCGTGTACTTGTTTCTCGCTGTACTCGTATCAATTACACGGTCAAAATTATTAATACAGCAAGTTAAAATATCACTTTCTCAATAGATTAACAGGATTTGCAAAGCGTAGCAAAACAAAAACAAACTTATCAACTTATCGCTGATAAATTGACGATTTGTATTTTTTGTGACAGTAATATATTAATTTATGTCAAAATAATGCTTCCTATTCTAGATATAAAAAAAGAATTATTATTTTATTAATCTTTTAATTAGTTGACTGACAATTTTCATATAATGTCGAGAATTCGTGTAATATGGAAGGATAAAATAAGGGGAGGGGAAATACATACATACATATATATATATATA